>CAEFZX010009033.1:0-105582 GCA_903066825.1 Alfaro cultratus
TAAAACGAGACACACAAAGCGGACTAATACATCTGTTTAAATCCCATCTACCATCTCTAATACACACACACACACACCTGTAGTCTCTGGGCATTTTTTATTTTTTTTGGTTAAATCTATCGGTCTGTGTTCAGACTCTGAACTGCTCCCCACCATAAAAATGCCTTTTGCTGCTGCTGCCGCTAAAACCAAACCGCAAAGAGGCTGCTAACTTCACCACAGATTTAATATCTGCTTCGCACATCAAAGACTACAAATACCAGAATCTGGTTTCTTTTCAATCATGTTCTTGAAACAACAGCTTAAACAAAGTTCAGAAAATGATCCTTTCCTGCAGCTGATTTTTTTTTAACTTTTCTTTATTATTTTCACTATAAAAATTCCAAAGACATGTAAACCCAGAGCTTATACAAACGAATAAATGTAAATGTTGCTTTAAATAATCATTTTCATTCAATATTGGAATACCTTTTAGGTTTTGCTCAAAAAAGATTTTAACAGAACTTGAATATGGAATCTCATATCTCTTTACCTTAATCAATTTGAGAAGCTTATTTAATTGATTTATTTAATTCCAGAAAGCCACATAAAAACTTAAAGGGGAGAAACCAATAATATAGTCAACAGAGAAAATAGTCAAAGTTAAGGATCTTTTTAGTCACTTTGATGTCATCTAATTCTTTACAAATAAAAATGTTTCTATTATTAATAAAAATTAATTTAATTATTTCCAACCTGTTCATCATGAAGTAACAAATACTCAAAAATAACAAAAGAATTGTTTCTTTGTTTGGATTACCTAAATTGTGACACTATCAATTAAACAACCAGTTTGTAAAGAGATGGCATTTACCCTCTGGTGTTCTGTTTTGTAATTTTGAGGAAATCTGCAATAAAATCATTGATTTTAAACATTGTTTCAGCAATGTCTTATGACTGTGTAATGCTATTTTCTTCCAATGAGATAATAAATTGTATTTACATGAGAATATTGAATGAAATGATCATGTTTGACAGGGTTAGTTGGAAGTACTGCTCTGTGTTCACACTCTGAGACATCAGCATAAGATCCAGAGACAAAGCTGGATGGGCCAGTATCCTCCTTGCATATCTAAGATTCTTGGAAATAACTGAAAGTATTTAGACAATAGCAAAAAGTTAAAAAAGTTTCCATCAGGCATCAGAGTTCATCATAAAAAAAACAACACTGAGATTCCTGTTTGTTTAAGTTAATGATCTACCTCACATCAGAATTTGTAATGGAGTACAACAGGGTACTGTGTTTGAGCCAATTCCACTTTAACTATAGATAGTTGTTAAAATTATGTGACAAGCATGTGACAAATTGTAATTTTATTTCAGATTACCGCTCAGAACTCTAAATTATTTAACCTCCAGTATTCATTTTAGTAACATGGGGGCTACTTATGACCAGGACAAGTTCTGTGAAGACAATTTCATTACCCAGAACGTTTTTGGGAAGTTCATCTTACAGGGTATCCCCAAAAACACAAATGTCCTCTGTCTCAAAGGGCTGCAGTATTGCAATTTACAAAAACCTCAGAGCATCAGCTCATTGAAGATGCTGCAGCAAAGATTTGGATGAAAATATCGTCATCTTTTCTTCCCTGGTAGAAATGAAGTTCTTCTTTCATATGAAGATCTTAATAACAAGTTTCCACCTATTATTTCAAAAATCATACCTCCACATATTCCTGATTGAGGAGCACAGCTTTCAAAACTACAGTAGATGGTAGATTAACATGTAATCAATATTTATTTACAGCTTTTCTGAAATCAACATTCAAACCAAAATGTTTTTTTTTTACATCAAATGATGGTTGTTTGTTCTGAAAAACAAAAGAACAAAACAACAACTTCCTCCAGCTTCCTCCAATAGATCCCAAAGTGTTTGCAAAGCCTGCTGGGATATGTATTCCTTCCAGAAAATTCTGGACCCACCCAGGGATTCTGTCCCTGGAAATCCATGAACAACTTCAGGTGAATCATTTCAATGTGAAGAAACAGCAGCTCTACTGTGAGGGAACCGGTGTGGTGATCCATGAGAGACACACGAATAGCTCTGCTGCTCAAATTCATGTTTACACAGAACAGAACATTATCAAAATATATCACAATAGAGCTTATTACTTTCTTTAGATACCAAAAGCCTGTACATAATTAGGAATAAATGGAATCCTGAGGAACTCATTTTGTTGTGTAAATAAAAAGGTTTTTTTGTCATTTTCTTTTTGTTCATGACTTGAGAATTCTTGCTTTAACTCAGTTTCCGTTAGCTCACAAGATGATGTCATGATGTTATATAGGGTTTATATATCTTTATATTTGTGTCAAATCCTATGGTGATGTGGCATCAGATTAAGTGATTAATAGGTTTACTTATCTATGTCACAAAGCAACAAGAGGCTACTCTATTACTAAGGTAATGAGGTTATTTATGCATGAATGTCTTTATTATCCTTTGTACGTTAACATCTGTTTGAAGAATTTAGAGTAAGTTCTCTTTCTTAAAGCAGCTTCTCATCATAATGCTGCCACCACCATGCTCGACAGGTCACTTTGAGTCCACCAAACGTACTTCTGGTCACTGTGGCCGAACAACTCCACTTATCAAATCAAATGATATCCGACCTGTTGGAATGGGCAGAAGCTAATTTCAATCAGCTTTTTAATGCTTTGATTTCAAAGTGAAAACTTTTTCTTGATCTGAAACAAATTAGTATGTTGTTTTTAAATTGGCTTCACTGGAGGGAGAGGCATTGGTGTTCCTACAGCTTCCAGTTCCTTCTGAGTTCGATTCTCGGGGGTTGCTGTGGTGCTTTTGAGCTTTTATTTCACCTGAGAGGGACGGTTTAGTTCAAATGGTTGAAACTTGTATAAAAGAAAGTCTCTAGAAAGTCAAACCTCAGTTTCTATAGGCATCATTCAAACAACGCCACGTCTGTACCAGAAAACAAACTAGTGTTAACTAATTCTACCAAAATAAATGGGCAAATGTTTAGCTGAGGTGCATTTTACCAAACCTGTGAGAATGTATGCATATATTTGGGGTTTTAGGTGTAATTCTGGCATGTAGACTAAGCAATATTACCAATAAGTTTGAAATTGAGTGCCCGTTTGTTGTTTTTAATCATCATTGCTGTTGTATGCTGAGGAAGCAGATCAAATAAATAATCAAAAGCAGCAAATAAAATGATATTTTTGCCTGTAATGATTGGATCTAAACATTTTAGTGGAACTGGACAGGCCTCCTGTCAATCACATTAGCAGAGAAAAAACATAACTACACCAACATCCACTAAAGCAAAATACCAAAAGCAAAACTTATTCATTCACGCTAGGGAAAAACATGCAAAGGCCACACAGAGGGGCTTTGATGTGAAGATCTAATCTAGAAATAAATCCCTTTTAAACATGTTTTCCCTCATGTTAAAGATATAGATATTTGTGGGTTTTTTGAACTGATTTAAAATTTCAGTAATTTCAGGCTTAATCCTGGCTGGGAAAAAAACGCAGCGTAAACATCCAAAAACAGGAGGTGGAGTGTAAAAAGTGTCCACATCAATGACGGGATTGCAGAGTTAAAACCTGACTGTGGGCTGCACACATGAAAACAGTCCAAACAAATCAAAATGCTCTTTAGACATTAACGTGTGTTTTTCTTCTCTGGGCCTCAGCAGCAGCTCAGGTTTCACTCAGGCTATTCAAAGGAGGCTGAATGCAGACATCCACTTTTCAAATGGCAGCGCGGTACCTGCTATTGAGCCTTTCCTGTGTCCAGTCATTTTCTACTTAAATGGTTTCAATTCAGAGCTAACATCAGGCTGTCAGAGGACAGAAATGGCCCGGGCGAGCTCTTTCAGCGCTCATCAATCATTCATTATAACTAGAATCCATCAGCCAATCCTGGTAATTACTGATTACAGGCAGGATCAGGGAAACACACACACACTCACAGCCCTCTGACTGCATGTCAAGTCAGGAATCAAAAACACATTTTCACATTAGAAGGTCTGAAACGGGCTCTCCGCCTCCCCCTCTTTTCACAGAGGTGCTACTTAACACACTTTGGATTTATAAGAAATTCAAATGAGCTCTGCAGGCTGGCAGCAACATAATGAAACCTGGAATTATTCTATCAAAACAAGGCAGCAGTGTGGAATTTAGACCTCAGCTCTGTCTCTGCACAACACGCCACTTTAACATGTCTTTAACTTGTGCACACACATGTCACAGCTGTGTGTGGAGCCCTCGCTCAGAATGATTTAACACAAGGCCCCATCACTGCTAATAACTCACAGAGCAGATCTACATTCTGGTGGGATCAAGCTCAAAGTTTCAGTGTGGAAATGTGTAACTTCTCTGAATATTTAGAACAGAACTAAACAACAGAGTTAAACAAAGTTAAAATCATCACTGCAGCGAGACAAATTATCCGAGTGTTTGTTAATGGTCAGAAGTTACTGCATGTGGATATTTTTCAGGAACAGAAACCAGATCTAAACTGATGAAATCTTACATTTTGCAAGAAGTCTTTTTCAATGTTTCAAACTTGAATGTCTCATAGACAAATCCGAAGAGAAAACAAACAATGTGGAAATGATAACTTAGAGGAAAGTGGAAAATTGCAAGGAAGGTGATTAAAATTTAATTAGTGGCAACTTATAGCAAATGAACACAGAAATAAAACTAATTTACTTATGCCAAGATGATGATTTTATTAATTGGATCCATGTGAATAGTGAAAAGAACTGGTTCAAGCACAGATTGAACCAGTTCATTGTATTATTGTATGTTGGAATGTATTGTAAGAACGTAATGAATGAATTAAAGTTGATTGTATGATTTTGTTACATGCTGCACTGTCACTTGTTTTAGTTATATATTTGTATGTTATCACCACATTCATTTATTTAAATAAATGTTTAAATATTTATTTATCTATGATTATTTTATGCTGTATCTCTTTTGTGCTATTTTATGTAGTATCATTTAATGTTATAATATTGTGTTGTATATCACTTTGTATCAAATTATGTCATTGCATCGGTCAGATTTTATGTTTAAGTTTATGTTTTTATTTCATATTATGTTGTTTTATACAATATTGTTTCATGTTGTATCATTAAACATTTTGTTTCACTGGGTGAATAAAATTTAGCAGTAATTTCTGCTTTGATTCAGGTCAGAAAGTCAAACTACAAGCCTGAAGAAACGTCAAACATCGATAATTTGTTCTTGGTCATCAGTTCAGCCTCAGCAGAAAATATACAACAGAAACATTAGTTTACATTTTCAAACCCAGTAATGAATGGGAAATGACAATGACATGTCTGTTTGAATACAAGAGAAAACATAAACTATTATATTTTTTATTCCAAAAATGATGTGAAACAGTTGACAACATCCTTCCTCCTTTTTTGACATCTTTGGACATATGCCTCAGCATTACGGCAACAGTCAGTATGATGATCAAACTAAACTCCGCTGCAACTTTTTGTTTCGCTGAGTGATGGATGATCTGGAAAGCAGGTGAATGTGACAAAGCTTGGTTCTGGTGTAAAGCAGCCAGTTCTTCCTCCATATTGTGTTGTATGAGCCTCCAGTGTCATGACGGACCCCCAGCAGCAGCAGAAGCAGCAGCAGCACGGGAAAGAGAGCTCAGCCGCGCACAAACAGAACCAGATTGTTGAAACCTGGGAGGTTTTTCCCCGGCCAGCACCTGGTCTGCGTGGGTCCCACCCCTCTCTGAAACTCAATCCAGCAGCTTAACTCCGTGGAGCTACTGGCAGAGGCTCCCCATTAATCCAGTACAGGTGCCAGAGATCCCAGTTTACCCTCTGCAGGAGGGAGAAGACTTCAGATCCCGTTCATGTGGATTTCTGCAGATATGTTGCGTGTTTTCCTACATGGAAGGATTTTAATGTAACTGTACAGTCAGGCAGCAGAAGGTGAGCCGATCCTTTCAACAAAATCATGTAAATCCCTTAAAAAGCCAGACTCTGGATGAGACTTAAACTCCCCGATCACTTCTTGCCCCTGGAAATTAAATCGGATTTTAACAGTGCCGCCATTGTGATTTACAAATAATTTGACATAGCAGCTAAAAACTTTAATATCCACTGTTGACAGAATGGAATTAGCCACATATTTCCCTCCAAACTTTCAATTTTCTCCTTAGTCGTGTGAGCCAAGCTCTTAATCCGCTCTTTATGTGTCCGAGCATTAACCTTCGTCAGAACCGGGCTGCCAGCCGGCTCCAAGGACCCCACTGAGAGCTGATCCTGGGCCTCAACGTGGCCTTTGTTGGGGCAGCTGAGGAGGGGCCCCGGGGTACGAGCAGTGTGCCAGCATGAGGGGTTATCCAGGAGCCTGAGAATCAATCCTGTATTACAGTTAAGCCTTGTAATAATTACCATCATTAGGAGTAACTGGAGCATGCAGATGACCAGGCTGCGCTCATAAAGCTGCAGCATTCCTCCAGACGCTTGTCATATACATAATTCAGTAATCCTGGAAATACATATTAACATTCCCCTGCAGCTGAAAACTGTCAGAGCTCGGCCCCACGACTCCCTGGAGTTTCCAGGGTCAACTTCCATATTTCCCCCTTCCTCTCAGTGCCTCAGAGGGAGCCTCGGCATAAAATTTAATATCTGAGCCGGGTTCAGATAATCAATGTATCTTAATCACACAGAAAAATGTTTGGAGGAAGTAAAAGAAAAACTCAACATTTTGCACATATTTATCAACTGCTTCAGGACAAGGGCATTTAACAGCTCCCTTCAGATGCATTTTAAAGCCCTCCATGTCTTAAATCGACAGAACACTTCATTACAGCGAGCGTATCTGCTGCGGTAAACAATGCCTGGTAATGCTTTAAAACCTTTACTCAACCCTGACTGCAGCCTCTTCAATTAGAGCGCTCTCAGTGTGTTGTTATTGGCACATAACTGCTGCAGATTTCTATCGCAGGTCGGGTAATTCAATAAGCACAGCCTGGAAGCAGCTCACTGGGTTATGTTCTGGTTAATGTCATACTGTTTTAATGTGCATTTATGGGAAAAATCTGGGAGATACAACGATAAACACAACTTGGAATCAACAACGGAGTTTCTTTTTTTCTTTTTTTTGGACAGGGAAAGGAAACGAGGGAGATGTGCAGCAAACGTAAACCACAAACTCCAACCCATGTCCTTCACAATCAGATGCTGTAATGCAAAACAGCATCGGTTGAGGCGAACAGAAAGTTCAGCCTGAACTGGAACAACAAATATTTCTCTCTTAGACTCGGTCAACAAAGTGAAGGAGAAACGTCTGATAACTGAGAGACCAACAGAAAAATCTTGTTTTCTTTTATTAGTAAAAGAAATTTGTGAGTGAAACAGCACTAACTCTCAATAATTATTTTAAAGGATGTTATTCTTAATAGCATTGCTTCAATTTATTAATGTTTGCAGACATTTGTTTCTGTTGAGCTCTTCTAAAGCCTTCCTCCATCCTTTCCTATCAAGTTTAGGTCAATTTTAGGTCTGGACTTTGACTGTACCATTACAACACTTTAATTATTTTCTGTTTCAGTCATTCTGTTGTGTAATGGCTGCTTGTCCTGATGATGAATCAGGCCAGAAGGGATGCAAATCCTGAAGCAACATCAGCAAAAGCCCAAATCATCATCATCCGCCTCCGTGCTTAACAGTTTGATTGTGCTGTGTATTACAGCAAAATAATCTCTTATTATTCCAGTAGTTTTGTACTTTTTTCAGCTCTAACTAAAAATAGAAGTCACATCCTAGATGAGGGATGTAGAGTTTACAATGGAGCTCTTATTTTTTTGTTACTTTTGTGAAAATTGTTTTCACTGACCTTGAGGGGGAAGTTGTAGCGATGTTTACTCCAGGAAAGAAAAGTGTTGTAAAAGTTTTTAATTTTACTTTTGAATGTTTTTTTCCTCCACTGAGTGATTGTCTTAACATAGTTTGGAAATGGACAGTTAAAAGGGCAACTGCAATTGATTTCCATTTTATCAGAAAGACAGGAGGAAAAAAAAAGAAGAAAATCAGGCTGAACTAGAATCAAACCTGGGAAAAACCATATAAATCTAGATCAAAACAGAAAATGAATTTGAATGGATGTGTCCATTGAAGCTAAATAAAAGCAGATCAAGTCCAGAAATAACAGGAAAAAAATTATAAAAGGATAAAATTAGGATAATATCAGGATTAAGCCAGGACAAAAACTGGTAAAAGCAGGACAAAGCCAGAAGAAACTTTTAAAAAATCCAAATAATAACAGAGCAAATCAATGTGTTTTAAAGACAAAATAACAAATTCTGGAAGTGTAATCTGCCGGTAAGTGCCTGGTGAATTTTTGGTTAAAGAATATTTGTTCTTCATTCAGTGAAATTACACACGGTGAGTAGAGTCCTTGAGATTTTACTCAAGTATGAGTAGCGATACTTCAAAATAACGTTGCGTTGTTTTAGTAAAACTGAGAAGTGCGATTTAGTAAAGCAACTCTTAAAAGTAATTTATTTCCAAAAAGTTACTCAAGTAAATGGAATTGAGTAAATGTAATACTTGCTACGCACCTCTCTGGAAGAAACAAGGATAAACTTGAAATAAATGCAAACCAGAATCAGCAATGAAGAAACCAGAATAAAACTGTCATAAAATCAGGACATGCTGTATGTCACCTCTCATGAGAAAAAAAAAAAACATCACAAAGTGTTTTGCATTACACCAAGAGGGAACTCAGATAAATCCAGGATAACATCATGGTGAAATCAGGACTTAACTATTTGCTCCAAAAGTGGATCAGTGCATTTGATTTCACCTGGATATATTTAGACTCGATAAGTGGAAACCGGGTTGACCTGGATGGTATTTCACAACTTCTGCATTTTGATCTAATGTTACATAAAAAACTTGACTTAGTGTAATATGTCGTGATCATATTTGCATATTTATGAGACCTGTGGAGATGATAACGTCTGGTTGGGTATAAACTTTGTTCACACACAAAACAAAATGCTTTTAGTGTTATAATGAAAACTGGTTTAACCCTTCAGCTCATGTTTACACCTGCAGCCGAATACACATCCAGCAGCCGGGATCAGTCAGGAATTAATGAGATCCTAACGGGGAGAATGGATCCTGGCTGGCTGTAGACTGAAAGGATGAAAAGAGGAGGAAGAAATGCATGTTTTCAACTCTATTCACTTTAATTTCCTCTGCAATGAAAGAGAAGACTGATGCATGAAATATCCCCAAAACCATCCTGTTTTACTTCTAATAAATCAGGGGTGAAATCCGAGCATCCTGCTTCTTAGAGGAGGGGGAACCCTGGGATAAAGTTTCTGTGCACCGTTAAAGAGATTCAGTCTGCTTTGTTGCAGAAACTGTCAATATTCTAGAAAATCAACGGTTGGTAAGGCCGGACTATCAGATCTCTCTCTTATTGGTTTGTGTTGTTTCTCAGTGATGTTTTCCATCACTCTTCATGTTTGTGTATCCGGTCGCTAACTCCTGAAGCTGTTCTGTTGCGTATCTTTACAGATGCAAACACATGCAGACTCCAGGGAGAAACACAGAGGCGAACCGGTTGACTTAAAGCCCATGCGGGGGTTTGATCAAATCTCAATGAGGAGGAACTAATGAGCTGCTGTGTCACTAATCTGACAATAGAGGAGGCTGTAGAACAAACAACATGAAGAGCTTAAACGATTGCAGCTGCATAAGGGGGCGGCACAGCAGATAATGAAGTATTTAAGCTCTAGACGTCAGGGCTTTGTTATAGAAGGCTGGGTTTGTGAAGGATCCATTGTTTTAGCATTTAAAGTCCATTTATGTGATGTATAGAAGCTGAATTCAACAACAAAAGTCAAGAAAATAATGAAACATGGTGATAAAGTAACTAACATTTATCAGAGAAACATGTTCGACAGAACATGTTTCTCTGATAAATGTCATGTTTCTCTGATCAATTGTCAATTAGATCCTTTTTAAAAAAAGAGCAGCAACATCTACAAGGTTTTTCTGAGCAGCACCACTGCATTTAATGCATTTTATTGCACACAGTGCAAACCTGCACACTGTTATTAATAAAGCTAATCTGATGTCATGTGAAGTTTGGAGGTTTGTAGCTACTGACTCTCCAGAAAGTTGGTGGCCTCTCCAAACAACGCTTCTCTGCATCTTCTGACAACACTCTACGATTTTAAAGTTGGGATATGTAACTTTTTAAAATCTTTTTACATGTTTGTTAAACCTGTCATCATGTTGTGACATTATAATATGACACTCTGTAAAAAAAAAAAATCATACTCTTCCACCTCCTCTCGGTGCTTCTGAAGAAATGTGCCGCTCTCAGTCAAAAACAAACAATCAGAGCCAGGAGGAAGGGCTTAGCACTATCAATCATGCTCGTGTATGCATTGCTTCATGAGCTAATGGTGGAGAAACAACTTACCGTTCCAGAAAAACTCTTTTTCCGCGGCCTTACCATTCACAGCAGGCTCTGCTGATGAGGAGAAGCCGTGGCATAGCAGAGAGGAAAGGGGAGGGTGTGAGCAGCACGTACACGAGCGTCTCATGTGCTTCTCTTCTGAGGTTTTTCAGGCATGTCCAACCGAGAGGACATTCTGAGGACACGCATAGAACACACTGGAAGGACTATACATGCTTTCTGTCCTGGGAATTTCTTGCAATTCCTTTTAAAGCAAGGGTGGGCAACTCCAGGCCTCGAGTGCCGGTCTCCTGCAACTTTTAGATGTATCTCTACTTCACCACACCTGAGTCAAATAATGAGGTCATTAGCAGGACTCTGGAGAACCTGACTGCACTTAGGAGGTGATTCAGCAATTGGATTCAAGTGTGTTGGACCAGGGAGACATGTAAGAGTTGCAGGACACCAGCCTTCGAGGACCAGGATTGCCCACCCCTGGTATAAAGACTTTGAGATGTCTGAGTTTCCTGCTTTGACCTGTGACTATCTCAAAATGATTTTGGATTAGAGGAAAACGAGCTTTAATAAGAGCTTTACGTTGCTAATAATGAATCAAATTGTTTGTTTTTAACTCCGACAGCTCTCCCTCGAAAAAGAGATTTAATCTCGAGGAACTCCCTGGTAAAATAATATTTAATTAAACTTTGCTATTAGTTATACATTCTTTGCTACTGATTAAATTACTTCTTCCCGGTCTGGGTTTGTATGTTATTTTATTGGAAAATTTGTGTTGGTTGATCAAATTTATTATTTTGTCACTTATTATAAAATTCCCCTAAGATGGCTATGTTTTAGCTAACTCAAAGCCTCTTTCTGTATTTTTTTCTCACAGTTATAATACGTGTGCGCGTGTGCGTACGTGTGTGGGTGCGTGCGTATGTGTGGGAGAGTGTTTGTGGTTGTAAATTACCCATCAGGTTGACGACAGTGAGGCGATTGGAAAGACTGAACCTCAGAGGCATTTAAAGCTCAGAAAGCTGCTGAGCTGCAGGATTCAGACTCTCTGCTGTTTCTCCTCTGGCAGTGATTGTTCTCACAACACATCACACACTCCGCTCTTCTCCAGCAATCACCACAACATTTGGTTCTGGTAGAAGATCTGGGTCAGGGCTGCAGCGCCATCATCAGCTGCAGCTTTGTCGTTGCTCTGCAAAGATAATAAACAAGAAGCAAAAAACCTGCAAAAATCTGGTAGTGTGTGTGTGTGTGTGTGTGTGTGTGTGTGTGTGTGTGTGCGTGTGCGTGCGTGCGTGCGTGCGTGCGTGTGTGATCAGAGCCAGGGCAAACTCTATAACATATCTGATCATTTTGGGTGGTCCGAGTCACTCTGCCATCTCAGAGGTTGTGTTTTCTGATCCAACTTGCTGCCATGGCAGCACCCGACCTGCAGGGGGCGCTGGTACAGTCCAGAACTGAGGGCTCCGTTTGACATGGATCTGAAACCACCAATATGTGAGGACCTGGCGTGAACTGGCAGAAATCACACATAAAGCATAATATTTAAAATTTTTCTTATCTGAATACGGTGTAAAAAATCAGGTTCTGGGTCTTATTAGGATTAACTCACATGTTGTAAACTTTAAAAAGAGGATTAATAAACAGAAGCAAACACAATAAAAAATATATTTTTTCTTTCATCTTAAAATTTACATGCATGTGTACATAGAAACAATAAAAAGCATTAATGTTTCTAGGAAATAATTTATTTTCCCTCTTGTGAGTTCCAGGTTCTTCCAGTGGAATGTGATTGGAAAACATCCGAAGAAAGATTTCCTGATGAGCAGGAATGACCTCAACTTACTCAGCAGGAACTCAGCATTACCTCCGGAGAATCGCCATATATGATGTGAGGACCCGGTTACCCCAAAATAAATTTAAATGTTTCAGATCGTCAAACAAAAATTAATATCAGACAAAGATGACATGAATTTTAAAAAAAAAAGTAGAAAAAAATATTTAATTTTATGAGCAATAAAACTTTTTTGAACCAACTTGCTTCTATAAGTTACATTTTGAATTAATTGTAATTAATAATATTTTTTTGGAAAGTTGCATTATTAATCATACTAGATCATTTGAGTATGCATTCCAAAAAGGCACAAGTACCTTGTGAAAACTGACAACCTTTAAGAAAGTAGCTAAAGCAAAATTTCTGTATAAATTTTTTAATGGTCTGTTTTAATTTTATAATTTTAAATGTCATGTTTTCATTAACTTTAACTGAAAAATCATCACAGTTAACAGAAAAAAAGAGGTTCAAACATCCATCTGAGGTGCAGTTAATCCACATAATGTGTTTCACGTAGTGATAAATTTCCTGAAATAAATAAATAATATTCTAGTTTATCGAGTAGGTCTAAAAAAATATCATGTGGAGTTTTTTAAATATACCCCACATGATATTAAACTAACTTGAACTTTTGATTAACCTTTTAATCTATGACTCTGAAATGTATTTTTATTCCCACAACATAAACATTCTGGAAACTAAGACAAAAAGAAACAATCTGTTTTCCGTCTGTCTAGCGCAATGTGGCTCATTTTTCCCACACTTGCTTCTTATTGGTTGATCATCACCTTGTGATGGCTCCTGACCCGGAAGCTGCTGGCTCCTGAAGTAACTGACCACTGAGATTTTCATCATCTGCGTGTGAGATTTCAATTTGACATGTAAAGCGCATCAGAAATAAAACTGATTATTATTTTCTTTCCTTTTCCACTCAATTTAATATTAGTTATTAGCACTCAAAATGAATCTGAAATTCTTTTTGCTGCCTCTGAAAGAGCAACAAATTTTTGAAAAAAGTTACACCTTTAGTTGACTTAGATAACCTGTTGGACATTTAATTTTGTTATAAATAAAGCTCTGCATATGTTTCTTTCTGTTTAACTGAATCATTTGTAAATAGAATTATGCATGAATAAAAATAAATATATTCTTATTTAATCCATGATTTTCCCCTGGTGATTTTTCTTATCCAGCTTCGTTAAAGTATAATTAACTTGATTGATGCTTGATGTTTAATTTGATTGTTCAGGGGAGAGAAAAGCATTCATTCTTTGGAGAAATCTTTGACAGATTTTGAGACTGATTCATTTAGGTACAATGACATACAGCTTATTCAGTTCTGATCAACATATTGATCAGAACTGATCCAACGTGTGTCGCATTTCTGAGTGGCTCTAACAGCAGCTTATAGTTTTATGTATTTTCCCCCTAAATAAATCCATGTGGCATTTCATCATGGCCTGCAGACGGTTCCCATTAATTGAACTGTAGCTTCGACTGTTTCACCAGCTTCATCATCTGTGCCCTGCAGGAGTGTGAGGGCGCTCTGACGACAGCAGCTCCGGCACAACGCTCGGAGATCTGCAGGAAACCGGTCAGGTCTTTGCAGTGAACCCTGCTGGCTTCGTGTACAAACTTCGAGTGGCTGCAGCTGAAATGTTCATGAGCGTGAAGAACCCCCCTCCCTCCACACACACAAGCACACACACCTCTACCTCCACCTCCACCCCCTCTGAGAGGTGACAGACGATAGCGGCTGATGAAACCTGCACTTTAACAGCTTTGACCAGATGAAAATAATTATAGAGAGGGAAAGAGCTGGCTTTGATGAGGAGGGAGAGGTCTGAGGCGACCTAATACATAATCAATACAAACATTACCATTCGTACATGTCAGTTTATGGAAATGAGTAGTGAAACTCAAACTGTGCTCAGTCACTGAAATATAAAGTTGTTTTCCAAAGATTCCTATTCTTTTATCATAACAACATGTTATTTTTAATTCTACAGAAAACATATAAATTACTTGTGTTAATGTGATTTGATTAAGTTTATATCATCTTTGTTTAAAAGCAAAGTAATAGACTCACTTGACTAAAATAATATATTGGCACAAAAACAAAAATATCTGTGTTGGTTAAGAAGAATCCAAGACAGATTGAATAAAAGCAGACACTGCATTAACATTGATAACCTGCAAAAACACAA
Source organism: Alfaro cultratus (assembly GCA_903066825.1). Lineage (NCBI taxonomy): Eukaryota > Metazoa > Chordata > Actinopteri > Cyprinodontiformes > Poeciliidae > Alfaro > Alfaro cultratus. Next base: position 14,524 of record CAEFZX010009033.1, read on the forward strand.
AATCTTCTCAAGTATTTTCTTTCTAGTTTCTTCTGCAAATATTTTCAAATATTTCCGTCTATCGCCATAAAGCACCAAATGCATTTTAGCTCTTACTTCAGGTCAAAATGGAAAACTGCATTTCATCCAGGATAAAGTGTCCATTTAGTGCAGAAGATTCCTCCCATGGCTGGTATACACATACAATAAGACAAAATCGCTCCATCTTTCTTTTTTTAAAACCTAAAAAAAAGAAATAAATCTTTTTTCAAAAGATCATGTAACAATTGCAGTACTAAATAAATTTTATTCCGCTAGATTAAGGGTAAAATGGCTTTTTCGATTGCAAAGGTTGCAGACCCCTGGTATAGCCTCAGTATCAGGATCTGTGATAAAAAAAAAATCTGCTGCAAGTTAATAAAAAAAACACTTTGCAAAACAATAAACTGAAATAAGCTTATACCCAGAACAATGTTTTTGTCACTCTGAAAAGAGCCAATCAGTAAAAGTTGTAACAGTCAGCCACATGTGGAAGTCAGCTAGATGGGGCTTTGTCATTCCCACCTCCATCTTCCTCCATAAAGCACCAAATGCATTTTAGCTTTGACTTCAGGTCAGCTCAGACATCAGAATTTAATAACAGCGTGTCAGCAGTGGATGTAGAAATCTACTCATTTATCGTGTGAACACAGAAGTGCACGGCCGTGCTCTCGCCGCACAGCTCTGGGCTTGGGCCTCGGCTGGATTAGATTGTACTGCAGATAGGGAATTACACGGACATGCCTCCTGCCAGAAGCCATCGTTTGGTTCATATTCGTCACATGTGGTCCCAGTTACTGCGTTTGCATTTTCCCTGTGCCACACTTTCATTCACTTTGTTTGCACTGAGCGTGATAGTCAGAGCAGCGAGGAGAAATAAAACACACAAACCTGCGAGCAGAAGGATTTCTCTGCAACCTCACATGTTCGGGAGAAATTATTTCTCAGAGCTTTAAACTTTGGGGAGGCCTCAGACGTCAACACAACTGGAATAGTGAATAGGGATGAATGTTTGAGCAGTGAAAGAATGCTTTAAAAGCATTCCTTCTGAACTGTTTAGACTTTAAAACCAGAGTTTTATTTACCTAAAATCGTTCTCTTTTGAAATCTGAGGAGAATTGTAATAAATTACACATGCAAGTATTAAAACAAATGTGTATGACATGGATTTATGAATTTTGTCCGAATAATTTTTCCTATTTTAAAGCTGAACTGAGTAATCTGTCAAAAACCTGTTGATCATTGTCAGATATATAAAACAAATACCTAGAGAAACACAATTGTGAGTTTAAAAAGTCTTCCATCAATCAGTTCATGTGCCTCTGTCTTGTTTCTGCTTAAAAAAATCAATGTGAATCAAAAAGGAATGCAATGATTTTCACTGAAAGAATAAAATCATTAGAAATAAACTGGATTGATTTCAATAACACAGCAACTAAATTCAGTTCAGTTTAGTCCAGTTCAGTTTTTTTTTCTTTACTTCAATCTTTGTCTGTTTGCACAATTTAGATTGCTTCATTCTCTTGGCTAAATCATGAAAAATCAGAAGGAGTCACAATTGTTTTTATTAATTAAGCAGCATTGTCACCATTTAAAAAAAAAAAAAAGACAGATAAAATCAAGCTTTAAAAGGTGGAGCTATACCTTTAAGGTTTTTACAAGAACATTGCATGTCCAACATATATTTTGTCTTTAATTTAAAAGATTCAATCAAAAAATGCTAAACATATTTCAGAGGGCGGCAGATTCCTAAGATTGTCGAGATATTTAGGTTTGATCACAGAACCGTCAAAGCGTTTTGTTGCAAAATACTCAACAGGGTGAGAAGAAATTTATTTAGAAAAGAAAATAGAAGATGTTGTTAGTGACTAGGCAGTGATATGAGGAGCTTTACTTTTTCACAACCTTCATCCCAGCTTCCCTACTGCGTTCCTGGAACTTCATGATGCTGTTTGTTTTAAACTAAACCTCTCAGATAGCAACATTTGGATTCATTTTGAGATTAAAATGTACTTATTAGGCAACTTCTACAATTGGTTTAAGGTGCTGAATACGTATGCACACATTTCAGGTTTTTATTTGCCTAAATAAATGGAAAGCCAGATATCAACTCACTGGATACAGTCATTTTGGTGTCTATCAATATTTGTGAAGTAAAATAAGATGGACTATTTACATGAGCAGCACTTCACCTGGTGAGGAGTCCGTCAGCTCTGACAGAGACACTGTCAGCTTCTTACTTTTCCGTGCCGATAAGCATGTTACCTTCACCTCTCAGGGTTGTGTTTTCTGCTCCAGCCAGGCTGTAAGTGCACGTCTGAATTTCTGGAGCGAAATCAGACTAAATAAAGGCAGGAGAAGTTTGATTTGTGGAGCTGGCTGCACAGCTGTAAAAACTCCAGCTGTGCAGTAATTTCACAGGTTGATCTCATCAGCTTCTACGATAAGACGCAGCGTTCAGCCTCACCCCGCTCGCTGGGAGACTCTGAACTGAGCTGAGCCTGAATTGATGTGGAGATGATTGGACAGAGGCCTGCCAACTGCAGCCGGCCACACGGAGAGTTGATGGTAGACTGGAGCAGCGCGGCCGCATGCTGACTGCAGCAGGGAAGAGCCCTGCTTTTGAAACCGAAGATGAAACGTGGTTCTTCTGAGCTGGAAACCAACCACCCACCATCACATTTATTATCTTACACCACTCTGCTTCAGTTGAAACTTTGGATCACATCGTGGATCATAACCGTCCAACATATTTCTGGGTAAAAACCTTCCAGTGAAATCTGTGTGAATGTACTTTTTTTCCCACAGCGACGACCTGATGATGGTGGCCCTCCGCAGGAGACACTCTGCGCCTGCGAAGTTTCCTTGTTGCCAACTTATTTACTCTGCACAGCTTTAAGTGGCAGCTGTGAAAAAAGCAGGAAACAAAGAGTCATTCTCAGACCGTGTGAGAAAGTATTTTCCACACTGAGTGGGAAAATGGAGCCCACTTTAAGGCTTTTCATATTTCAAGGAGTCAGAGTGGAGAAACTGCAGATACACCAACCTCATAATGACTGTCGGCTTGAGTCAGATGCTTCCCTCTGAGACTTTAAGACGGAGTGAGACTCTTCTACCTCACCTCGACATGGGTTGTTTCCATCTGGGTTTCATCGTCATTTAGACATTTGTCACTGCTAAATGTTCAACCTAGCATTAAAAAATGTTTCTCTTCTGTACTTAAGGTGTTTTATTGCATTTATCTATTGTAAATGTGTTTATTTTTAAAAGCAGGGCACAGATTATTTGGATTATTTGGACTTTGTGAACGGCCTGATCAGTTGTTTCTACTTATAGAGAAAAACCCAAAACAGCTTCTAGACCTCATTCTCCATTCATCCATGAAGCCCAGTCGGTTACAGTGACTCGCTGACTGCAACTGCAGCTTTTCCACTAAATAAGAAACGCAATTAAAATCACATGTGAATAAGCTTGTTTTTAAATAAAATGATCCTCCAACTACTTCCTGTTGTCTTCATCTTTGTGGTTTGTGCCATTGGAAACATCCCTTTCTTGCTCATGTGACTCGTGTGAAGCAAAAAAAGTCTTTCTATTGCAGTTTTGCAAAATAAACCAATTTCAATATTGTCATAAAAGAAACACCTCGTCCACTTCAAAACTTTTTATCGAAAGACGAGAGTTTCTTCAAACTTGGAAAGTTTCCATTAAGCAAATTTATTTTCAAAATTGTACAATTATATGGTCAATGGAAGAACAGCTATTGGTGTCACAGGTGTGTCTAAAAGGTCCATCATGCTGCTGATCACACAAACTTTAAGACATCTCACCATTTATAAAGCCCTCAGATCTTTAGATTTTAAAATACTTTTGTTAGTTTATAAATCACAGAATGCTGTTGTTGTGTCAAACTTCCAGACCACTTAGGTCTTCTGGTTCTGCTCTGGATCCCCAGAACCAGAACCAAACAAAGAGAAGCAGCATTCAGTTTCTGTGCTCCTCTAATCTGGAACAAACTTCATGAAAACTGAAAAACTGCTGAAACACTGAATTCCTTTAAATCACAGCTTGTTAGAGCTGCCTTGGATTTATAACTGGTTCATAGATTACTTCTATGAATTACGACTTTTTATTACTTCTCCTTAGAAAGCATTTTACTTGTAATGTCTATCGTGTTATATTTGTATCATATTAAGCACTTTGAACTGCCTTACTGCTGAAGTGTGCTCAACAAATAATCTTGACTTGACTGAAAAGGTTGCAGGTTTTCAACCTTTTGAGCCATTAGACTTTAAACCTAACAAACTGAGTTCCTTTAAGCTTTTTTTTTCATCCCAGTTAAGTTCAACTCGCTAATTGTTGCAGCTGACTCACTCTGCAGCAGTCCAGCAGCTCTGAACTCTCCCTCTCCTCCCACTTCCTCTGGATTAATCCTGTTTTCTCAACATCATGTTTAGCAGCACATTAAGAGGAGAGCTTGTCATGCAAAGACAACAGTTTTATTTGTGCGGACTAATTAACGCGTGATTAATTAAAGCGTGTCAGGCTGACCACGGCTGTTGTAATGAGGGGGCAGCTCCCTTTACATCATTTCCCCCCCAACTCTCGCAGTGATGTCACTCAGTTTACTCAGCCTCCAGCTCATTTGTTTTCCTATGAGTGACTCTTTTGTTTATTTTGCTCTCCGTGAGCATCACTCGGTGCCAGCTTCACCTCGCCTCTAAAACTCAATTAGCTTAATGTGTTCTGAACGTTGTAGCGGCTCCCACAAAGTGGCCATTAAAACACTGTTTCTGACACGTTGTTTGCTTTGCACGGCTCAATTATCAGTGCAGCAGCACCTTTTACTGGACCCCCGGCTGCAACGTTTTAGGAGCTCCAGCTGAAGTCAGATCTGTGATTTTTCAAGGACTTTCCAGGAGAAACCCTGGGGGGCGCTAAACACCTCGGCTGGTGCCAGTTTGAGAGTATCCCAGAACTTTGTGTTTCTGTTAGGCCCCAAAGGAGGTGGCGCAAAGTGATTCTGCTCATGTGTTTCAGATACGGTGTCGTGACCTACCTCCGGGGGCGCTGCTGCGGCAGATGGATTGGACGCAAATTATCTGGCTGTCTTGGCGACTCAGGACGTCAAACTGATAAGATACCGAGTCTGTGTCCACACAACACGATCCGCAATAACACGGCATAATCAAGCAAAGCGGGGAAAACGTGCACTTCCTCAATTACCTCAGAGAGGTAATCATTAAACTCTGCAGGGACGCTGTGTGAGTGAAGGCATCAGCATCATTCTATAAATTCTGCCGAGGGAGGAGAGGAGAGGAAAGGCCAGGTTCAGGGAGAGTGCACGCTGACGCACACGCCTGCAGCCACTTCTGGGTTTCATCTGCTCTGCGGTGGCAGTAAAAAGGCCACATGCCGGTCAGCTCCGACGGTTCGCTCGCAGAAAATAGGATTAATGTGCTGAAGTGTGATTAGAACGCTTAAACACTATTAATTGGAGGGAATCTGGTTGTGGTGCACGTCTGCGTGCACACCGGGGTGTTCCTGGACAGCTTCCAGCTTAACCGTGCATGCTAACTGTCCAGGATTTTCCAGCTTTCTCCATGGATATGTGTGAGTGTGTGTGTGTGTGTATGCCATTTTCCCCTTCGCATTTTCTCATAGCCGGCTCGTCTGAGAGCAGATTAAACCCAGCTGAGAATGTTGGTGTAGGCCTGCAGCGCAGCATCCTGGGGGAATAGGCAGGAACCGTGAGGCTGGACTTGGCTCGGCCTGCGACGGCTGAAAACTGCCATGCACTCGGGGCAGAGGTTCAGGTGGATCGGCAGGGGAGAGCGGAGCAATTTGGGGGTTATTTAAAATGATCTATTAAAGCCCTGAACTTTAATCAGGGTTGCTACTACACTGACAGCCATGATTTACCTACAAATCAGCAGAACGGGGATGGGAGGGGACGGATCAGCTCAAATTGGAACCACTTCATCTGAATTATTTTCCAGGGCACAAAGGTTGAAGCATTAGCATTGATGAGGCCTGAGAAGAGACAAACATGCATTCCTACTTAAACGCTGCAGCTCAGGATCATCTTCATCCCATTTCATTTCAATCCGCATGAGAGAGTTCTCCTTGTCTCTCTAGATTTGGATCAAGAGATGATGAAAATATCTCATCCCAGATTTGGAGCACCACATGTTAGAGTTTCAACATACAGATAACAAAACAACAAACTGGTTCTGTAACAGCATTCAGCTCCTGCAGGTCATTACTGCCGTGTTTCTCAGTCATTGAGCTAATCAGAAAACCACTGAGAGTGATGCAGTCACCCACTGACTCACTGGCAGGTACAAACACAAATATACAATCATCACGGCTCAGAAGATTGGAGGAAACGAAAAACTCTCAACTGTCATCCAGAAAGAGATCTTTGTGATCAAAAACAGGAGGTCTTCACTCTGACCGTTGCATTCGGATAAACTATTGTTGGAGCAACAAAAACTGTCAGGAAACTGGTTTAAAAGATCAGAACAATAATCATCTCAGATGTGGATCGTGACAGAAAGAACAAGATCTTGCAGCTGAAATGAGCTTCCTGGAGGGCAATTCAGGGTATAGGTGCTGCTTTTACACTGAAGGGAGCCAGTTGAGGCGGTGTGTCTGTTCCTGGATGGTACAGAACTGTATTTGAAGGCTTGTTTATCCCATTGGACTTGGCAACAATTTGGGATGCTCAATGAGAAGTTGCACTGCAAAATCACAAAATCTTAGAAATAAGACACAACTAACTTGCATGTAACTTTTCAGCAAGATACACAAGCTTGTTTTGAGTCAGTAATTCTTGAATATTGATGAAAAGTACTGGTTCTACAAAGATATATTCACTTAAAATATAAGAAAACTGTCTTGTTGCTAGAGAAAGATGTCTCGGTGTCCAACTTTTGCTTAACAGAAGATATAAATTATGATGCAAGATGGCAAAAACAAAAGTTTTACAGCCTCAATATTATATTGTCACCTCAAAAACAAAAAACGGTAACGCTTTATTTGACGGGGTGTGAATAAGACTGAAATGATACTGTCATAAACATGACATAACACCTGTCATGGAGATGAAGGAGTTTTCATGAATGTTTACGATTGTTGTCATGAAGTGTCATTCTGTAAATAATGACACTTTTAATGCAAAGTTGACAATTTCAATGGACTTTTAAAGCAAGTTTTAATGCAACTTTGCATTGAAAGTGTCGCTATTTACCTTATAATACAAAGTTGCCACTTTTAATGCACTTTTAACTAATTAAAAATGCACTAAAAGGCAATGACTCTTGCCTAAAAGGCAGGAGTCATTGTTAGAAGTATGTATACTGACTATACTGTCTTCTCTCTACATAGCTGAATGAAATTCTATTTAATATAGAGGAGTCACATCTCCTCTATTGTATTCCTTTAGCAGGTCTGAGAATGTAGCCTTGAGGAACCCCACACTTGATGTACACTCAATCAGCTTTATTAGAGCATTCTCACAAGAACATCTTAAACAATGGATCACAGTCATAAAGTCCCATCTAATTTTCAATCAATTATTGTGTTGTTTTAATATAGTTTAGTGGCAGATCATTAATATTTAGTTCTGATTCTATAGCTGCTCCTATGTTTCTGATATGCTCTGTTGTTTTTAGATGATCGCTAAAGTAGATATTGAACAGAAATGACTCAACAATGGAGCCTTGAGGAATCCCATGTACAACTGGCAAAAGACAAGAAGTGCCGATTAACATTTATAGCAGTAGAAGAGTCTTTTCTACTTTTCTAGACCATTAATCAGCTTGTAATAATCAACCAAACACAAAAACACTTCAGTGGAGAGTTTAACATTTTCTCTAGCCGTTTCCTGTATACTAACTCATGTTGTGCTTTTCCAGAGTCAGTTTCTCCTCTGATTGATCTGTGTGTCTCTATATCCTTGCAGGATCTGTGGTGTGTCTGGATAACTGGATATTTGAGCTGCTCAGTTTCTGGCAGCATGCTGTGTAATTTGACTTGTCTCTGTTGGATTCCTACCTCTGAACAAAGAATTACAGCAGGTCTCATTACTGCCGTTACTGCAGAGCTGAGTTCACAATTGTAGATGTAATACGACAGTTAGTGGAAGAAGATCCTTACCATCCCATAAAAGAATATGGAGTTAGGCAGCTGGAGATAATAAACAGCTGCTGAACACTGTAAAACCTACAGGTTCCAGTAAAAAACATGAAGGGTAACGATAAATATACCCGGATTAAACCTGAAAACTCAGATCATCTGTTTACTGTCAGTCTGAATCAGTCTTGTCTTCTGTCAAGAGGTTGGACGTGGACGGTGTCAACAGAACAAACTACCCACACAGAACCTCACGGCTCAGAGAGAAAAAGCCTTTCAGCCTGTTACTGCAGGCTCAAAGTGCTCCCATCAGAAAATAAGTGGCTGTAATGGCAGAAAAGAAGAAACTAGAGCAGCACTTGGTGGAGCGTTCCAATCCAAATACCCACCATCGATTTGGCAAACACCTTCTGAGTGAAAGAGCTTTACGAGAATGTGAGCTGAATTAACAAAACGAGAAACATGCCTGGAGGTGAGAACAAGCTTTCCAGGCAGAGTTCAACCCTATCCCAGTCTGATTTATAAAGTCCAGTTTGAGGATTTGCCCTGACACCGGACTGACAGGCGAGATCAGCTGAAGAGTTTGTTTCTGTTACATTTACAATGTTCAGCTAGCAAATTAGCTGTACGTGTGGGCTCTTTGCTCTCATTCAGGACAGACAGGAGGGATCATGTTCAGCTTGTGGCTTTGCCCTGAGCCAGGACTTACAGGCAGGAAGAGCGAAGCGTTTGGTTCTGTTAGATTTGTAACGTTCAGTTTTTGACGCTGCCTTCACTCAGGTCTGACAGGAAGGATCAGCTGATGTGACGTTTCTATTTGATCCGTAATCCTCGTTTCAAAAACCAGATAAAACGTGTTCCTAAGTTGGCTTTCAGTCAAGACTGACAGGCAGTTTTGGTTGATGCCTGAGGTCATGGCCATCACCTTGCTCCAAAAAGACACTCCTCAAAAAACCAACAGTCAACCTCAGGCTGCCAGGGCCTGGACTGTGTCAGTATTCCCCTCCTGACTCCGCTTCTCTCTGCCTTTACTCCTCCCTCAGTGGGTCACGTTTTAATTCCCTACAATAGAAGTTTTCATGTGAGGTAGAGCAGATCCCGTGGTGAAGAGTGATGGCTCGGCCCAGACATTGGTGTGTTTTTTGATCCACAGACAACCTGACTGATGGCTGAACATGAGTCTGTCTGCTCTCACTCAGTCAGCCGGCTGTCAGAAACAGCCAAGAGTTGGCCTCTTCAGCGTCCGCATTGAGGTTTTAACCCTGACAGCATTAACGCTGCTGCTTTCTGCTTCTTCCAGGACACCTCTCGTAAAAATCTGCTGCTTAACGGGAAGCTGAAGCTAACAAATCATACAGAGACTAATTCATAAAACACATGTGAACAAGTGAAAATGTCCCAAAGACGGAGGGATCTTAATAAGGTATTTGGAAGTGACCGTGAGGAGAAAGTCAGCCGCCATCTGATGAATGCTGCCTGCGAATGACCCCTTCTGCCACTCTGCGTATGAGCATGATGTGTGGACTATCACTGATATCTCTGCTTGTTGAAAAGCTTTGCTTAAGTGGATAAAAAAATCCCAGAGAGAGCTATCATATGTCTGCTGGAAACCAGAGCTCCGTTTTTTTCATGCAACACTAAATCCCTTTTTCCATCATGAACTTAATGCACGTAGTTTTTTATCTCAGGAAAATACAGAGCGACTGTGATTTGTGACCAGAGAAATAAAAGCGCAGCAGGGAATTAATAAAAGAAATGCTGTTTTTCTAAAAGGACCATTTCCAGAAGAGTTAGAAATAAAAACACAAAGCAACCATTTCCAAATTTTTAACTGGACTTGGTTCAAACAAAACTGATGGAGCTGAGAATTATTTCTGCTTGACTTTCTATATAAGACTGGAGGTTCTGCAGCTTTCCGCAGCAAAACAGGATTTTATTCTTGTTTATATACTATATACATATATAGGAATTTAGCTCTGATGATGAAAGATCCGCAGATCAAAATGATCTCTGATTTATACTGCCAGAAAAAATGAGGTATTAAAACCAGTATGCTTCAACCAAATCACATCAGTTTTATGCTGTTATACCTCTAAGCCATCCATCTGTACATTAATTCATCCATTCATCCAAATGTGTAGATGGAGATCTCATTGCAAATGAATGGGGAAAAAAAATTATTGAAAAGTATCTAGAATCATGTGGTTGAGCTCTGAGAATTTTTTTATTAGTTTTTTTTAATTGAAACCAAACTTTTATACTGCAATAACGTTATTGCTGTGTGTTTAAAAGCTCCACAATGTTTGACAAAAGCTTATTTCCTTGAATTAAACCTAAACAAACTAGCATAATAGATTTTCCACTAAAGAAAATTGCAAAACACAAAAGGAAACTCTGAATTTGCAGCCAGAAAGTCAGTTTATCTTGCGCTGCATTTTGATCCTGGAATAATTTCAAAAAGTCATTAAAACTCAAATTTCCAACTCTTCTCAAAAACCATTTCATTGAAGCGTGTAAATGTTATTCATAAACTCTTTAAAATCATTTTATAAAGTCTTAGTTCTACATTTTATTTTTGGCAGTTTTTATTTGTCTGTACTTCAGTGAATTTTACAGTGTTTTAATTGTCTGTACCTTTTAATTATTGTATATAATTTTGTATGCTGTACACCATTTTACCTCTTTGCCAGGACTCCCTAAAAAATAGATTTTTATCTGAAGGGACGTGAGATGAATAAAAGAAATGTATAAAAAAAAATTCAATGTAGTATTTTACAAAAATAAAGCTGCAAACATTTGATTTTTTTTTTCTTCAGAGGTTTTATTAAAATAACATTTGAAAGCCTAGTTTTAACTTTATCTTGATCAAACTTCATCTTCTTCAACTTGTGGCTGCTACTGTAAACACATCGCCTGTCCAAACGACGAACTAATTCTTGAAAAGTGAAATGTATCTATTGGAAATTTATTATATCCAATTAGAATTTTTTCTTTTCCACTCCACAAAGTCTGGCTTGGGGTCTCCATTTGTTGTGAAATTCTCCTAAGGAAAGCTCTGGAGCCTGGAGCAGATGAACCACACCAGCTGACTCAATGTAGAAAAGCAGAAACTCTACTGCGAGCTGCTCACCTGATTTCCAAATAAAATCTGACCAGCCATCAGAGGAGGCTAATTTTCAGTGATTGCATCTGGATTTTCATTCTTTCAGTCAATATCCACATCTTAAGACAATCTGTAAGGGTTGGATGGTGGTTGGATCCAGAATTTTAGCGTTCACTAATCCGATCACTAATTAACAAATATAAAAGCATACAAAGGTGACAATGTTAGTCAAAAAGGAAAACACGTATATTTATTTATAGATTTTATAGCTCTATTGGCTTCTGTGGACAGATTTAGACAGGAAATGGGTAGAGTGAGAAGGAGAGATGACATGCAGTAAAGGTTCAAAGGTCAGGAATCGGACTCCAAACTGTCTGCCTATCAGAGGCGCTGGCGCTACCATGTGCTTCCCCACACATCCTGATCACATGTTTATCAATCTGCATTGATTTTACTTCACCAACTCTGTCACCTCCCTCAGTGATCCGGCCAGTTCTGCAAGGTTCTGTTATGAATCAGAAAAATTTGCTTTTTTGGCAAATTTTATAAAAATGTTTGTGTTTAAATTGATTATATGTTTCTCCATTTTAATGTAAAAAAGTGTTTTTGTGTTGCAGGGCTGTGTTTGTGCTGCAGTCCCACATTTCAGCCTGTATTATGGAAGATGGAATATTTAAGCTTCAGATAAACAGTCGTCCATTCGCTGCTTTCATGTGTCTCTGCTCCTTTTAAAGCCTTCTGAGCTGTAAGGCCTCATCATCCCTCTAATGCATAGGTAATCACATGGATGTCACTCCCAGCCGCTGACAGGCCAATCGCACGGCCACTCCGGGATCAAAAACATCCGTTTTCACCATGTTTTTCTCCTCTCAGGTTTTATTCTCGCTCCTGTAAAGCCGCTGATGGACGCCAAGAGAGCCCGATGTGACACTGATGGCGGTGGAGGACCGTCATTTCCATGAGTAAAATGTCAGGCCCCCTGTCACGGCTGTCAGCTCACAATCACAGTACCCACTCAGGAAGAAAGCAGCCGAGCTTCCGCAGGTTTATCCTTTCCTTAAATGGATCAGAAAGCCTCGGGATTCATGTGTGGCCCCTCAGAGGCCGGAGCAGAAGCAGCTCCATTTGCACGGGGCTCCTGCTCGACTCTACAGACATTTCGGAGACGAGACAAAAATGAAAAGTCATCTTCTACCACTAGAGAACGGATATGCAACAAGATGGCTCCATAGAAAGAGAAGACTAAAATATTAATTTCACTAAGTACTTAACAGATGTAAAGTTAATTTAAAAAGCATTTTTAGGTTTTGTAGATTTTTGTTTTAATGGCACTGCATATATAAAAAGAACAAACTCTTATTTTTGTATGTCCCCGTTTTTACACATTTAAATGTCTTCATTGAGGGTAAACAGGAAGCTGAGTTAGATTTCTGTTTTGAAGAGACAAACAGTGAATAGCAATGGATTTAATTCAGATTCTGCTTAATTGGGTATATGATTTTTTATTTTTTTTTTTCTTACTTTTTCTATTGAATTATTTGTGTAGCGATAAATTAATACACAAATAAATACATTTGAAACCAGAATGTTACACACAGGAAATAAAAAAAATATATATATATTTTTATTTCTCACTGTCTGAAGTTAAATAAAACCAAATTTCTCATTTTTGGTCAGACAGAATTACCAAAATTATTTATATTTGCCAAATATTAGAAAACTTATTGAGAAATATATAAATAACCAAATACAATACAATTTATAAAAATGATACTGTATTTTGTACTAATATTTTTTTTTTTTCAAAATTCACACATACACCCATCTATATTTACATAGATATGTATGTACGCAAAAGTTACATAAAAAAATTCAATATTTATTACTGTTAAAAATTTCGTGATTGCCTAAATACAGATATGTCTGCCTTGTGTACATATATTTAAAAACAAAAATACCTTCGGAGGGTTTAATATGAAATAAATCAATATCAGTTGTGTGCACTTTTATATTTTGTTCTGTACTATTTCAGATATTTCTGTCATGTTTCTGAATTGTTGTTTTTCTACTAGTTTTGAATGGGAGAGCAGAAACCCTCCCCCTCGCCGTCCCCTCTCACTCCGCTGTCTGTGCCATCCTTCACTCACAGAGGACAAATCCTCGGCTGACTGCTACTTGTAATTTTCTTTAGAGTGAAAACAGGGAGCTGAGATTCAAAGAGCCTCCTGTCAGGCAGCATGCTCTTCACTTGCCCTTTTTTTGCATTTCTGCCATAATGTAACACTTCTGCTAAGTGACACATGATTGATGATGGGGAGGAAGGTGGCTTTTCTAACCCCTGTAAGTGCTCTAAAAACAAATTAAGGCTTTCATCAGCACAGCTCGTCTGTTACAAGATGTGCTAATAGCTCCTCTTTGGATCAAATTATTTGTGTGTCTAAATAATTTTCAGAAATTAAACTATTAATCATCCCCCGGAGCGGCTGACAAAAGATGGGGCCGGATCGTGCTGGGCCTGCTCTCTGTGCACACCGAGGTGTTTATGGCTTACTTTGTCAAATGGCTCTAATTGCTTAATTGCTCATCTGCTGGTGGCTGAAGCTAAAAGTCGGACTTGAGTTTCACAGGAATTATCCAAAGTAAAACCAAATGTTGCCTTTGAGCTTGATTTTTCTCTTTTTTATGGCTCATACACATTTACACTTAGCAGAAGCATAGCGTAAACTTCCAGCACAGCAGCTCAGCACCATCAGTCACCTGACAGAGGGTCACCATGGATCCTGGTTTGGATATTTTTAGTTTTGTCCTGCTGAAGCAGACAGGGATCCACCTCTGTGAGCAACACAAAGGCATCCTGTGTTTTTGGGGAAATTCATGAACCTGCTTGGAGGAGGAACGCTCACCTTAAACGCATCGAGTCAGACAGCACAAGATTTATGACGATGGCTGCAGAAATTATGCTTTTCTTCCCCCCAAAGGCACTTTAATTATGTAATTATTTCCAGCTGCTTTTCATTTGCGCCCTCCGTTAATTAGGGCTCAGGGTCCGTGGTTCAAGTGCTGGGCTTCCCTCTCTCCCCGCCTCCTCTGTTCGATGTGTCCAGTTGTCCCGGGGCAGCGGCGACCCGAGATGATTAGCCAAATCCTCAGAATAACTCATTTGTTATTCTGCCTCCTGCCAGGCCGCTGAGAGAGCCCCCCTTCTCCAGACCCATTTCCTCTGCTCCTTATCCCTCCTCCTCATCAGCAACAAAGCAGCTGAAATATCTCTGTTTGCTTTCCTTATTAGGCCCCAAACGCAGAGAAAACATGAGGAGCGGGAGCCGAGGGGCCCTGACACCTGATAATCTGAATTAATCTCCCCATCATGTTTACAGTCGGCTCCTTCCAGCAGCAGCGGGGGAGATAACTGAGTCTCCTCATCACTAAGTGCCAGATTGATATTCAGGTTGAAGTCTGCTGAATCTAACAAATGAAGCCTCGCAGTCGGCCTGATGTTGGTCAGCCACTGAGGATCTGATTTGAGGGGAAATAAATGGCTTTGAAATGATCTCAGAGGAATGAGTTTTGTTCCGTTTCATCATGAACCTGAGTCAGGATCAGATGCAGACTCATGCCGTGGTATTTTCTACGCTGTGCAATGAGAACATGATGTCCAAAGAACTGCATCCAATGAAAAACACTGGGTTTCCAGTATCCTTATGTCTTTAGAGCCACAATTTTCAATGGATGACTGACAAACACACACATACTATTAAAATTCAATCAACTACACCAAATACAAAAAATACCATGCCAGTTAAAATAACATGAAATTTGAAACACAAGTGGATGTCGGGATCCATCCATCCATTTTCATTACACCCTTGTCCCTAATGGGGTCGGGAGGTGCTGGTGCCTATCTCCAGCTACGTTCTGGACGAGAGGCGGGGTCACCCTGGACAGGTCGCCAGCCTGTCGCAGGGCAACACAGAGACAAGCAACCATGCACACACACACTCACACCTAGGGAGAATTTAGAGAGACCAATTAACAGTCATGTTTTTTGACTATGGGAGGAAGCCGGAGTACCCGGAGAGAACGCACGCGTGCACAGGGAGAACATGCAAACTCCGTGCAGAAAGAACCCGGGCTGGGATTCGAACCCAGAACCTTCTTGCTGCAAGGCAACAGTGCTACCAACTGTGCCACTGTGCAGCCTGGATGTCGGGATATCAAATTTTTATACGACTTTAAATTATACATTTTACAAACAAAGCAAAAAAAATTCTCTGCAGATGATACCCTCCTTCATACAGCAGAACTTCTTTTGAATTGAGAATTTTTTTAAGTGTAACGGTGCTTAAAAAGAACCAAAATTCGATAATATGCAGATGACAACCTGCTTTGTTTTATAGAACCTGATTTGAACCGAGACACTTCTACACTGATGACACCCTCCTTCACACAGCAGAACTATATTTTAATTGAGAAACAATTGAGTTAACCCTTTGTAGAGTAATAATGCAAATTCAGTTCAAAACACAAATGCCTGTTGGTACATATTCGGTACAAACCCAGCATCATATTTGAAGTACTTTGCTGCCGACTTTGTGGTTGTTCTACTCAACTAAAAGTCTTTGTCCAAAGGGGGGTAAAATCAGTTGCCAATCTTCTATTTCTGTTGATAAGCCTTTTAAGTAGAATTAAAGCCTAGATTGGGTCGAAGCTGGAAAATCTTATATTGCTTAAGTTTGGAATGATCTTCAAAAACAGCTCTGTTTCAGACCTTTGAGCCACCCTGAAGTTAAACCTTTTTAGGTTTTTAACTGAAGGTGAAATGTGTTACTGAATATCTCTCTATGGTGTTTTAATCTGCACAAACAAGTGAAGTCTATGGTTTCTGTGAAGCTGTTGGTGGCTTTCTGCCACCATGCTGAAAGAAAAGCTCTCAAAGGACCGTTGGTGGGGAAATAAAGGAAGAATAAATAAATTGCCTGTACTTTACAGAAAACAGAAGCAGAGTTCTGAGGTGTGTTTATGCTGCAGACAGCTGGACACACACATGATGTTTAGGGTTAAAGTTCAGCTCCTAAATGCGGCAAGAAAATTGACTGAAGATGAGTTTTTTGGTAAATTCCTGCTTAAATCACTGATCTGAGATTAGCTTTGTGGGTTTTTTTCTCCACAGCCAGAGATGATGATGTTGTGTGAAGCATGAAGCTGCAGGATGAATCTCTGCATCAGAGTTTCTGTTTCCCTGACACATCAGTGCGCTGCCACACAAACGCAGCCCTGATTGGGACCATTTCAGGCCTCCTGACAGACTTCAGGGTTAAGATGTTCTGAATTAGATTTGAATTACAACCACTAAATGCCCCTGTCAAAGCTAATTATGGCTGACACTGCCCATGTGTGCTCGACTGGCTCTCAGCTCCAACAAAGAGAGATCGGCCCAGAAATTGTCACAGTGTTTGTGGGTAATCGGGGGTATTTCTCAGCTCATGATGCTAATCCAGGCTCAGTCTGTGGAAAAGGCTGGGAGATAAAAACCAGAGTAGAAAACAAGGAAAAACAAGAGGGTTTTCTTCTTGTTTTCAGTCACGTATCAGAGGGCTTTTTTACACAGCGCCATTCTGATGCAGCTAAATCTCCCTGAAGGGGCCACAGATGTTTAAGCTCACTCTTCCTGACACAATAATTGCCCAGGGAGCCCAAGTATCCTTAAACAACGCTCAGCATCCCCAGAAAAATGAGCGGACGATGAAATATATGAAAATTCCTGTGTGAAGCGGTGAAAATAAACAGCACGTCTGAAGTGGCACCAACAGTCCACAGAGAGGGGCTCTGGGCTTTTTCAGGGGTCTGCAACATGAAGGCCGGTGTCGTGTCCAAGCCCCCTGACCTCTCAGCTCCCTGACAGCTCAGGTGTGAAACTTTCACCTTTCTGCTCCGCCTCACATCACACATGCTCGTCTGAAGGGGGTCAGAGTTCACGGTCTGCATCAGATGCAGATTTCTGTAAGGTTCAGAGAATGCTTACAGAAAGTGCTGGAAACTCACCAAACAACAAAAAGTTTCCAGACTCGTTAGAGGTCCAAACACCTGTCACTCAGTGTCACAGGTGGATCATATTGTCAGCTCATCAGTCTCAAAAACTGAGCACTCTGACTGAAATCCTTGGCCCCCGAAGGAAGAGAAACTCTGTACTTTAAAACATTTAGCTTTTGGCCAGCAGAGGGCGTCATTTGTACAACTCCCTAAAATTGTTTTGGTAAGTCATCAGTTTGAATCCAACAATCAGGAGTTTGTCAGAACATTATTTATGAAACCACTAAATCCTCTGTTACTGGATGTAAACAACTTTACTATGTATTTTAAAGTCTGGTTTGGGAAATGTGTAACTTTAGTTATCTGTATTGAATTTTTATTTCTTGTTCTATCTCTATGAGATGCAATTTTCTCCATTGGATGTTTTTTTTTTTCTGTTTTGCATTAAATTATATCCTACGGCTGATCTCATAAATCACAAAGACAAACATGTTTTTAGAAAAAAAAATGCAACAAAATGAAATACTTATTAAACTGCACACACATAGGAAAGGATACTGGAAAACAAGTGATAAAATACTTCTATACAAATTCCCTGCAGAACCATCCCTGAAGACAATATTAAGTTATTTTAAGTTAATTAAATGAGTAATGAGACCAATTGATCCTTACTTGGAGGAGTGTTTAGCGAGAGTGGTTGTTTGGAGGTTAGAGGGTCAGAGTTATAGGAAGATGGAGAGTTTGATCAGCTGAAAAGATAGTTGTGATGTAGGAGAGTTGACTGGTTCAAGGATTTGTTGGTTAAAAAATGAGTTAGAGGATTGCTTGATGTGTTAGTCTAAGGCTTGGAAGGTTGGTTTGTGGGAGGAAAGAGGATTGGTTGGCTGGAAGATGATTTGGTTGGTTGGTTGTTTAATAGACTGAATAGGGGAAAAGCCATTATTGTTTCTGGAGTCTGAAAGAAGAAAAGTTGGTTGCAATGTTGGACGTGTGGTTGGTTAGAAGATGAGCTAAAGAGTTGGTCGGTTGTTTCAAGGTTAGGAAAGTTGTTTGCTGGGAGGATAAAGAGTTTGGCTGCATGGCTGGATGAGAGTTACTGTTTCTAGAGTCTATGAGCTGGAAAGTTGGTTCCAAGTCTGGTGGGAGTGTTGGTTGACAAAATGTTTATTGTGGACTCATTCTCCCATTATGATTTCTCTTTTATATAGACAGAACAGTTGAATTGTCGATCCACAAAATCACAAGCAGAGGTTTGATTTTTCAGGTCTATTAAAAGATTCAGTGGTCTCTCTTTAAAGCAAATTACATTAGAAGATTAAAATCCTGACAACTGATTTACGTCTTACATGGATTTTAATCTATTAATTTAATTTTGTACTTAACTGGGGGTTGGAAGGTCTCAGGGCAATCCTTTTGACTTTTTGATAAATATTATTCCCTTTCATTTTCTTATGAAGGCTCTCAATGTGGATTCTCTATGAGTGTTGAACATTTTAACAAACTACTGTTGTTTTCCTGCTCAATTTATTGATGCACGATAATTTTCAGACTCAAACATTGTTGTGGGGATGTACTAAAATATGACTTTATAGCATATTTCCATCAGACTGAGTCCTTTCTTCACTTCCGTTACCAACTTCACCTTCTTTAACAGTCTCTCCTGGTTGCAGTTTAACTACTTTTTTCTGCTTCATATCTGCTTTGTGACTTCTGGCTGTTTGGACACATTTATGTTCATTATATTCGGTTTATAGCAGAGAATAAAATGTTAAATCAGCTCCCTCTGTGCCAACAGAAATTTCTGACTGTTTTTCAAACATTAATGCCTTTACGTCATCTGTTCCAGCCGTGTTATTGTTTGCTCTCAGATATCAGTTAATTCTCGGTTTCTCTGTGTTTACGACGCCTCTCAGGAGTTTGGATGGAATTGGACTCCAACAACACCTCGTTACCCGCTCAGGTACAGTAGCTCTGCTGTTGGTTCTCCCCCTGAACTCCTCAGATGCCCGTTTGGTGACGCACTCTGGACCTCCACCGCTTAGATTCAAACCTCCAACTCCGCCCTCACTCCCCAGCATGCAGCAGCCTGCCACTGACCTGTGCAGCCCCTCCCTATGTACACTGGTGTGTGTTACATACAGCAAGTGCAAATTGGGTTAGTGAGTAATATCCAAGGAGCAGGCAGGAAAACAGTTCCAGAGCTGGTCAGGGTGGGATTAGAGCAGCCATAAATATCTCTCAGCTTCATTAAACATGGACAGGACTGGGGGGGTAGCAAGGCTTAGCTAATTTATTTATTTATTTTTACTTTTTTGGTGGAGTTGTTGATTTGGAACGGTTGAGGTTGGGGCTTATTTTGGAGCATTTGCCTCCTCATCACAGGGAGGGATCTCGTCTTACACTGCTGTGGTGCTGTCACCAAAAATCCAGCTCTGTTCTAGACCCTGAAGCAAACAATGAGAGGAAAGTTATCAGGGATTTTTTATTTTTTCAAAAACAAACAAACCCAGTTGGCAACCGTTTCTGCCTAATTTGTTAGTTTACATCCACCTATTCATACTGTACATTTCAAACTGCAACTCAGTACATTAAATACTGAAAGCTGGTCCAATGGGATCAAAAGCTTTTTTAATATAGGGCAACACATAGGGCAGGAATGGGTACCACTTAGTTCACAAAACAGAAAATAATCCATTAGTGGGAAACAGCTTTCTCTCTCTTTTGCAACTCACAACAACTTTACTGATTCTAATTTTAACTGCAGTTTGTGGAGTATTTTACTTAGTGTCCAGGAGAGACACTTTACACAGATTCACAGTTCAATAATATCTTGAGGTTTCTCCAACTGAATGACTAGCACTAGCACAGTTAAACCAGAATAACCAATCAATTCATGACACAAACTAAAGATGTCGATGGAACTCACATTGTCCAGTATTCAGCAGTTTGTTGTTTGTGCGTGGATCTGTGCAGTGAGTTGTGAGTTGAGTTGGAGTCCAATTGTTTGTTTTTGT
The DNA here is from genome assembly GCA_903066825.1 of Alfaro cultratus. Lineage (NCBI taxonomy): Eukaryota > Metazoa > Chordata > Actinopteri > Cyprinodontiformes > Poeciliidae > Alfaro > Alfaro cultratus. The sequence continues at coordinate 34,822 of CAEFZX010009033.1, forward strand.
TTCAAATCTGAGGGCTCATATTGTACCTTCAATAGTTATAGAATAGAATAGAATATGTACTTTGTCAAGTCCTTGTGGGAAATTCCTGAATTGCAACAGTAAAGATATTTAGAATAAGACAGAATAAGTCAAAGTAGTAAACAACAGTACCATTTGTAACATTGGTTGCAAATGCTGTAGAAGCAGAACAGATGCTCCATAATTTATCCATAGTCAGCATAATGCACATAACATAGAGAGATGAATGAATGAGTAAATTTCAAGATAACTATTGTTTGCCGAAGACCCACAAGCAAGTTTGAGTCATTTTCATCAATAAATGAATAAATTAATCAAATTTAGAGGGTAATGCAGCCGACTGAGCCACAAAATATTAAATAAGGTAAGAAGAAATCCACAAAGCAAGCTCTATAAAAGAAAGAAAGTGCATCTATGAAAAGCATAATATCCAAAGTCCAAATTTATACACAGAAAGAGAAAAAGATGCAAATACAAAACCTTCAGAGAAACCATTAGCGCAAGATTAAAGTTTTCATGTGTGCAGCTTGAAACGACTGCTTGGATGATGCAATATTTGGAAGGTTATCATATTTCTAGTATCATGGATTCACAGACTCTGTATATCAGTCACATATTGTGCAGCTCTAATACTCCTGCATGGCCACAGCAAGTGTCATAGAGAGGGGTGGAGACATTGTGTAATGGCACAAAGAAGAAATAGTGTCTGGATAATGAGGGTTAATAGTAATGGGTATCTTTATTTCAATTTACTGTATTAGTATCTCACTTAAATTTGTTCCTGGAATTATGCACCCCTCATAAAATTTACCATTAATCAGGTATTTCAGTGGAACTTTACATTATTTTTCAGGATCATGGATACATTTCAATGGGTTGGAGAAGAAGAGGAAGAAGAGCTGGAGTCCTGCAGTCCATACGGTGGGAAATTGTGTGTTAGTTTAGTCACGGTATAATAAGTTCAACATGTCTCAATCGTAAACTAATGCTCACTTTTGTTATATTTTTGTCTGAGAGTTTAACCTCTTGTCCAAGCCATTACTCAGAGTTACCACAGCTCAGAAAGTCACCAGCAACAAGCCAAACAAGTGAACAGAAAGTTGAAGAGATTAGACGGAGCAGCTGTAACAGGCTGCATGTGCACATGAAGGAGGGTTAAAAAGCCTCCTAATAACAGTGTAATATTAGACTCAGACTCTCATTTTTCTTTCAAGAAGTGCATGTGTCATTCTGGGCTCTCTCCTACAAATAGGAATTGAGGGCATTGCGCCGCAGTATTTCTCTCTGGCTCCTGAACAGACGGCCCAAATGGAAGCCAGCTTCAATTTGACCGCACCAAAATACCACGAAGAGAAGGAAAAACACAGAGAACCGAGTTTTGCATATCAGATTATCATCAAGTTGTACCCGATCCCCTGGTATTTAGACGAAGATTTGGGTATTAAATCTCCGCTTCAAAGTGCCTAATTACAGTAAGTCCTGATTTCATGGTCGCAGCTGCAGTTTGTCTGGACCAGGAGATGCTGCGGCTCATCGATGCTCGTATCGATGTCGCTGCAACATCTGGAGAGATGGCTTCCTCTGAGCATCATCAGCCACACCGACAGCCTCCAGACTCCAGAGGTTTACCTTCAACGTTCATGTTTGAGCCCAGATCTGCACCTCCTCTCATCCCTCTCTTCTCCTGATCCAATTCATGACTCATGTTAAAGGGACAGTCTGTAACAGATACTGCCGTCTGGTGGATGGGTTAAACACAGCAGCTATGTTGAAAACCAAAAACTAACCTGTGCCTATCATTAAAGTTTTCAGCCTGCCTCTCTGAGGCAGATAGTTAGGTCTGATCTGAATGTTTTATAAAAAAATAAATAAATAATTTCTGAGAATCGTTTCTGAGACTGAATATAAAAGATAGACCTCATAAAGAGGAGCCCTAATCTTGCTTCCTGCTGTCAATTTAAGCCCCTGAAAATCTAATTGAGAATCAAACCAAAACAGCAAGCTCATTTGGAAATGGAAATGTTTGATTTTTTACACCAAGAGTAATTAAAAATGCTCCACAAGTACAGAAAGGCGCAGATTCTACATAATAAAAATTAACTCTTGATGCATTGTTACCTTGCAGCAAGAAGGTTCTGGGTGTGATTCCCAGTCTGGGATCTTTTCGCATGAAGTTTGGGTTCAATTCACTCATGTGGGTTTTCTCTGGGTTCTGGCTTCTTCTCACAGTCCAAAAACATGACTGCTGTGTTAATTGGTCTCTCTAAATTGTCCTTAGACATGTGTGTGTCCTGTGACGGACTGGCTACCTGTCTAAGGTGTATCCTCCCTTCTCTCACCCAAAACACTCACTAGGGAAGATACCGTATCAAATAAAAGGTCTCCAAGAATGGACCCTTGAGGAACTCCACATGTAGTTCTTTTTTCCTTTAAGGTTTATAATTGCCAAAATCACATAGAAGTCCTGGACTGCAAATAAAGATCTAAAGAAATATCAGTAAAATTTCTCCTCCCCTGACCTGAAATAATATTTTATTTAAATTCTTTTCTCAGTCAAAAGTGAACTGGAAGTAAATTATTGACTGCAATAGAGGCAAGAAAGATGAATTTTACTGTTTCCTTATTCTGGCTTAGTTTATCTTTAAACAAATGTCACAGAAACGACGTCTGTGACATATGTTCTGTATTATTGATCATATCTACCTTAAATTAGAACCTGCTGAGGAGCAGATGATTTTTATTTTGCCCTGATGAATATAACCACAGAACAGGAGGAGGAAAAACCAACTTTCTGCACTTTTCAGACGAAGCTGTTACCGCACGATTGGTGGTCTGAGCTGTTAAACAGAACCAGAAGAGTGTCTTCAGTAGAAAAAACAAAAAACCTCAAACTTATGGATACATATCTCTGTGTAATGGATGTCTGAGTTGTGAGATGAGGCCGGACCTGTGGGAGGAGATCACATTTGGCTTCTGTGAAACACCTAATTAGCTGCAATGCAGTGACAGCCTGCAGTCTAACACCAAGGCTGAGATGTTCTTCCTATATTATTATCTGCATAATAAGGTTTTTTTCTGACTCCTGTGATGGAGCGTCTCTGCCCATCAGTCCACCTAATATCATACTTTTACACTGTGATTCACCCCCTCCAGTTCAGACTGGCCCCCCACCACTGATGGCATATTTCTCATTATGGTTAAATCAGAGAGATGTGGTGTGGGGCCTAACCACAGCTCATTACCATCATGGCGGGAGTACAGCCACCAATTTACCTGCAGACGAGGTAATGCAGAGGAGAAATAGGCCGACAGGAGCTGAAATGATATTTCTAATTACGAAGCTCCTCTCCCACTGTTTTCCTCGCTGCCTCCGGCTCCCAAACCTCATTTCAATATTTGTTTCTCATCAAACGGAGAGGAAGAGGGCCGAGGCCGAGGAGGAGGACGAGGAAGGTGATACCTGCAAACAAATCAACAGCAGCAGCGGCTAGACGAGGAGGGAGCGTCGTGTTAATCATCTGCTCAAAAGCTGCAGCTTGATTCTAATTTCCTCTTCAACAAAAACCAGAATCAGACAAATAAAAGACATTAAAACCAGCTCAGCCCAGAAGGAATCGGACAAAAGATTGAACAGAAATAAAACCCCGCGCTTAGAACATTTACACAGACATTAGAGAAACTCAGGAGTTTGAAAATAACCAGAGGATGAAGTCTATAAAACATCAGCAGAGACACAAATAGGAGGAGACAAAATGAAAAGTCATGTAGATCAGGAGGATGAATGCATTACCAAGGCTATGACACTGATTCTAATCAACACTGGAAAATGTTTCATCTGAGGAGAATTAAAAAGAAAATATAAAGCATCTGAACTGTGCTCAGATTATTGATCAGCACTCGGCAGCATCATCATGTTGGTGTTCAGGTGGACTTTGCTCTATCCTGAAATAACAATTCAGAAAATAAAAAATATTTAAAAAATAAAAATGCAGGTTTGATGAGGAATTGAGTTTGTAATTTAAAAGTAAAGAATCAACTTAATTTTCATCAAAGTAACTATGTCCATAAAACAGTTACATGGGAAGAAAAACACAGTTAGCCTGTGTCTGCTCACAGAAACGTTCATGCTAACACTGCAAAGTGTTTTTATTTCTTTTAAATTGCAGCTGGTTGATAAATAAATGTTTTCAGTCCCATTAAGAAAAAAATGTCCAGGCTGACCTGAACAAATATGACTCTATTATTGCAAGTTAATAATAATTTCAATGTGTAATAATTTAAACAGGTAAAAATGCCTTTTTCATTTTTCAGTTACAGATGAGTTGTATTAGTGGGTCATTAAAAGTTTGTTTTTCTCTCTTTTTTCTCCATCAGACTGATCAAACTGTTCAACCAGCATCGTTTTAATGCAACAGGTAGTCCAACTTCTCTCCTTACCTTTCGCTTTGATGCATATTATATGATTGACAGGCATGCTTTTCAAAGAATCGTTTAGCCAGGCAGGGAAAAAATATATCTAGGTAATGAAGACTGTCTCCTGTAGAGGGACTTCGACCCTGAAAAGTCAAAGCAAAAATCCTCACTGAGAGGACAGCAGTTCTCCAGGACTCCAGAGAAGCGGTCTTTCAAAATATAAAACTATATATATTTTATATATGAAAATATTTCAACCTCCAGACTGTGACAATTATTTTTTAAAACTAAAAATATGATGGAAGCTAAAGAGACTTAAAAAATGGTTTGACAGTCTTGAATTTCTGATTTTTATCGATTTATTTTTGTAATGAAAAAAAATATAAGATTGTTTTTTTATAAGGGCAGATAAAATCTTTAAAGCAAAATATCCAATCTGTTTAAATCTCTGTCTGGAAGCTCAGAATCAGTGAATATATACATATACGTTATTATGAAAGTAAAGGAAATGTTCTATGGGTTTTTTGGGTAACAAGCTCATATAATAAAAAAGAAATGAAGATGCTAAATACTTTTAAAATCTAATCTGAATATGCTGCATCAATTTTCCACTGAAATTCGATTGAAATTCAAACCTCTTGAAGTGGACAACTGCAGTTTTAAATATGAAAAACTGAATATTGAGAAACAGAAAATAGATTTGGAAATAAAGGTGGAGGGGTGAAAAGACAAAATAAAAAGAAGGACTCAGGTAGTTCGAAGAGAAAAGCTGAAGTTCTGAACATTTCAACATAAAATCTGCTGCTGCTCGTATCTGTCAAGACGACAAAGTTCTGACTGAAGCGGGTCGCAGTAAAACCAGTTTGGTTTCTTGTCCCTCCCCACCTCATGGGTTCATGGTCTCCTTTGTTTTTCCAGCTCAGAATAAATGACTCATGTGACACAGCAGCAGTCTGCACATCATCAGCACAGGTAATAAGTCACCATTAAGCCTCCCCAGTGTGACCCACCCAGCTCCAGTTTAAACCCCCTCTCTGCTCCAGTTTGACCCTGTTTACTTTCAGTTTACAGTTAAACTTCGCCTCTCCGAGCTCTGCTCACCTCAACACGCCTCATTTAAACAGTCGGTGTGAAAAAACTCTCAGCGTTCGTTGGAGAACATCAGCAGAAAGGGCACTGCTGGGAGAGAGGTTGGAAAATCCATGGAATAATCTTGGAAAACCAATGACAAATTCAAAATTGTCAAAAAAAAAATCTATTTTATATGCAACAAATATATTACATGTATACAGGTTTGCAAATTTAATTCATACTTGTTTTATTTTACCAGAAACAATTTCCCTGAATGTCCCGACTTGATTTAAAGAGTCAGATCCGAAGTGAAATAGTCGAATGAGCCACTAAATTAGAGAAAACCACAGAAGAAGAAGAAATGATAATACATTAAAAGACTGATTGGATTTGTTGAACACAATTATCAAATCATCACTTATTGTTCATGAGCAAAAGACAACGGGGCCCAAACAGAGCCCTGAGGGACACCATGACCATGACTCTGAAGGTCAATTTAAACTCTGAAACTCCAACATGGAGAGAAAACTGTTCAACTGAAGGCTGATTAAACCCTCTACAAACCTTAGTCACTCCTGATTATTTTCAATTTTACTAAATTTATTGGAAAAAGTGAGGGTTTATTACTTCTGTGAGATGAATATTACAAGTTTATCTGAGACGATGTTGTTATAATGAGTAACAAAGATAAAAGAAGTTCTATATGAGATAAATGTTTATAAAAGTACCAAGCCTGACTCAAAGCATTTTGAAAAAGAAAAATGTAAGCTAAAAATTCTTAGCTTAGCTTTCTTTAAACGAAGAAGAAAAATTTGTCAAAACTGTAATATTTCACAAAAAGTGAAGGAAAAAATTAATAAAATGCTACTAAAATGAGGTAATTGCAGATTTACTGCAGAAACTGAAAAATGACTGAAGACACTACTTGTTGTGAACAGGTGTTTCAGTCCAGTTCCTCTGCAGTTCTTGGTTTCTCCTCAGAAACAGCATGTTTGATTTCTCAGTATAACTTCACAATTAAATCACTGTCCAGAGGTTCGGTTGGCGTCTCGCTAACATTAATTCTGTTGGTCTGGATCCAAGGTGTTGGGGTTTTGTTAAAACATTAATTTTCTTTTCAGCATAATACATCTAAGTTTGATGTATTCAAACTGATCTCTGTTTGATTAAACAGGTAAATCTTCCCATGTCATGATACCTGGGCTGCCATGCTAGTGTGCAGTTTGAATTAGCTGTTTCTATGTAACCTGACTACAGTTTATATTTATCCTGTCACATAATGCTAGTGTGTTCTTTACAAACTTTATCCTCTTTAAGATGTCGTTTTGCTCCAGAAATGAGACTGCATTATGGATTTTGTCCTTTTGGTACTGATCCCTAACAAATGGCCACAGGTAGGAACATTGGACATTAGTAAAATGTTCTATATATTTTAATACATTTCTCCTTCCCTCAAATCAAATTTTGAGGGAAGGATTCTCAGAATAATTTCCAATAATATAACCCCTATTATATTAGCATGAACAAATAATGGCCTCACTAGCCAAACCTCTTTCAAATAATTGTTAAGCTAAATTTCATGGCTGTTTGGTTTCTTTTACTTTACTGCACCTGCTAAAAACATTTTCTCCTCAGCAATATAATATAAAAATATTTATTATTCAGATATTCTGAATAATATTCCTAAAAAATAAAAATTCATTACTCCTAAATAAAAACATTTAATATAAATTGATATAATAACCATAAAATGGAAATTTATCTTTTGAATCAACTTCTTTATTCAAGACTCAATAGAAACAGGTTTGGACAAGAGGTTGTAAGGTCTTTAAATAATAACTAATAACTATCAGAAACTTCTGATACATTCAGTCTAAGAGTTGCTGTTTGGATAAACTGAACAATCAGATTATTTTCTTCCTCTTTTCGTGGACCTGAGATCAGCTGCTGAGCTCCTCGTCTTCGTTCAGATCGTTACCAGTCGGTGACCACATAGGGACCGTTTAAAACACCAGATTAACGACGCACAAGAAGACGTGGGAAGTGACTGAGTTCAGAGCATGAACCTGCTGCCGGGGCCGCTCCGCGTTCGGTCCCCGGGGCCCGATAAACGTGCTGTGAAGCCCCGGCCTGCTGCTCGCTCCGAGCCAATAAACCTGGTGCTGCTGACGAGCCTCAGAGCCGAGCGAGGAGGTGGAGGAGGAGACGGCGGGCGGCCGCCTGAGAGGAAACAGGCCTCCAGTAGAGAATAATCAATTCAGAGAGACCGAGCTGATGATCAGGACTTTATTGGAGATATACAGAGCTACACAAACAGAAACATCCAAAGAAAACAACATGGTACAGGTCTCTGTGCTCCATAAGGTGCAGACTGTACACCACTGCAGATCGCTGTTACATTGACGTTCCTCACGGTCCCGCGAACCGACCCCAGATCAGCCCCCAACACGGCGCAGACACCCAGCTCAGCTAGAACTGACCTCAGATCAGCCTCTGCATAAAGAACAGTCAATAAAACCAAAACCAAAACTCTGGACCTGAAGCGGATCCGTTCAGCTGCACATCACAGGCCACCACTGCCATCTGCTGGAGCTCAGTCACTCAACTTCTCCATCACTCTTGTAAATCCAGAAGCTGGAATATTCAGAGGAGATGGAGATTCATGGGCACTTTTCTCCAGAACATCAGAACCGAAACGACAAAACAAAAATCTGAGTTTGAGTTCTGCTTATATAAAAACATTTTTTAATTTGTCAAACTAAAACCAGCAGAGCAAAACACAATTTTACCAAGTATTTTGGATCTAGCTTCTAGGACAAATCTTAGTACACTTGAAATAAAACAAAAACAAATATATGAACTCTTTCAGCAAGATAAAGTAGCTTGTTTAGAGTCAGTAATTCCTTAATACTGATAAAAAAAAGTACTTGTTCACTTATAAAAAGAAATCTTTCCCACGTTATAAGTGAAATAATCTGCCAATTGAACTAATACTTTTTCATCAACATTAAGAAATTATCAACTTAAAACAAGCTCCTATATCTTGGTGAATAGTTACTTGAAAGTTAGTTGTCTTATTTCAAGTGTAGTAAGATATTTGCACTGGAAACTAAGATTTTGTGTTTCTACAGTGTGATGTGAGTTTGCTCAGTGAGGTCCAGGAACTCAGCCCAGCGTTGGGCTGAACTGATAAAAACATTCAGGTTCTGCTGAAGCTAAACACCAACAACAACCATCAGTTCTCTTCAGATCAGGAAGAAACTGGAGTTAACCGAGGCACCTAACTGCCCAAATAGATGGCAACTTTAAAAAAATTAAATAAAATCAGAGAAACAACAACCCAGCTTAACCAGCAGGACCAAAACCTGACCAATAATTCACAGGAAAACGCAGGAGGAGGAAGAATCAGCCTTCCTGAAATCCACTGGAAAAAGTTCAGGTCATCTAAAGCAAAACTGACAACTGTAGATTCTCACAAGCATCAACCATCGCAGAAGTTTGAAAAAAGTCAAAGACGAACGGGGTTCTGACTCTCAGTCAAACTTGATCATCAATTTGTGTAAAAAAACATACAAAACTTAGCAACTTTATTAACTAACAGGAAAGCATGAGCTGGGTGGAAACCTGATCCAAACAGAACCGGGTTCTGACATGAGCTCTCAGCAGTTCTCTGTGGTTGGACTGATGGAAGGGCAGCGGATCAGCTTGTTCCAGTGCGGGGTCAGGTGGTGACCTGCAGGAACGTTCTGCTCAACACCGGCGGTCCCCTCTTCTCCTTCGCCTGCTCCCTTCCGCTCTGACATGAGGTAAAATATGGCGCCAAGTGCAATGCTCTTTGTGCTACATGTATAACAAAGAAAAAGGAAACGACGAGAGCCAGGAGGAGGAGGAGGATGCAGAGTCCGACCGAGACGTTTCACTCTCTAGAGTCTGGGTTCACAGCGGCTCCGAGAGGCAACCGCAGGCTGCACTCCATCGGACCGGGCCGAGCCGACAAGCGGGCAGGAGCTGCAGAGACAGAGCGAGGTTACCGCAACGACACATGAGCGGCTTGAAAACCGAGCGGATCAACACACTGAAACGAACGGATCCGTCCAGATTTCTAACCGCCTGTCGCCTGATTCAGAGGCGTTTTCTCCATCACTTCTTCTGTTGGTTCAACTTTTTAAAAATGGAAATATATTGGGAAAATATCTGCTTATAAATATACAGAAAGTGGAAACTTTAACTTTAACTGATTTCCAGCTGCTGATCATTTCCACCTATGCAGCCCTACCCTTCAGTGGGTTGAATGCTGGTACACTGTACAGTCCATAAACGTGTCCAGCTGAAATGTCGATGAGTGGAGGATTCCCGCTGGAAGGCACTGAGGAACATGGCTGCAGTGGGCGTCGCCGTCAAGGAGCTGAGGTAGAAACCACACGGACCTCAGAGTGCAGCCTGATGACTCCCGACCCCTCCGCAGCAACAATGATGATGCGTCTGCATGGAGCCAATCACTAACAGCTAACTGGCCCCGCCCCCTCTTCCAATGAGTGAAAAGAGGCGGGGCTTCATGGCGACAGATCAACAAAAGGTCAAATAAGGAGGTATTGTAGTTACAGTGCAAAAAAGATGAGAAGTTCAAGCTTAATACAAAAACATAGCACCAAACAAACAGAAAGGAGACGAGAGATGCATGCAGTTAACTGAGGTATTCATGTAAAAAAAATAAAACAAAACAAAAAAAACAACAAACAGGGCTTACCAACCACATTTAGCAGGAAGCAACATTAATCAGAGGGAATAAAATCCGAAGCTCCGCAGGAATCATTCGGCCTCAGAACGTCGTCGCATGTTGGTTCAGCTTTGGTAGATCCGTTGCCAAGACGACCGCGCGTTTCCACTAAAGCCACAGCAACATGGGACCAACTACAGTAACTGGGAATGTTGGGATTCCTATTTCAGGATATGAGGGCCGGCCTTAGCGTCCAAGGCCGCATCATCATCATGGAGTTCTTGTTTACAGATATATTCTCTTGCTTTGCTACAAAGGGGATTTTGGTGTCAGAGTGACTGTTCAGAAAACTGGTGGAATAAGTGCAAACCGATGAGGAGGCGAAGACGGAGAGCCGCGTTCCGCTCCAATCGAGCTTTGTCCGTTCCGGGGTCGAAGCGTGAGGCTCATCTCACGGACACAGCAGCACACCTGACCTCTTCAGCCGGGATGATAAAGCACTCGTGATCACACAAAGCACAAAGAAAGATTGTGTCTGCGCAAACAAACAAAAGAAAATGTAAAAAAAGGGGATAAAAACAAACGGGATGTGAGCTCAGAGTGCTCTGCTGTGGCGTCTCCACGGGAACGCCGCGCCGTTCTCTCTGCTAGATGCTAATGCTGCGAGCTACTGGCAGCTCAGTTGGATTGGACCTGAGGTTGATTGGCTTTGAGGCTGCGCAGAGCTCGGCGGGCCGCCGCCGACTTGGCGATCCGGTAGCTGCGGCCGACTCCTTTGAACTTCCCCTTCCCGACAACTTCCACCGTCACACGCACCTTCCCGTCGTAGGTACGCTCCGCTGGGCTGCGAACGGGAACAGAACAAATCCACGCTCAGTTTAACAAAGATTTACATTAATAATGTCTGTTTTTACATACATTTTGTAGTTTCAACATAAATTTGATACTTGCATTAAATATTAAAACCATCAATCAAATATAATTTGAGATGTTTGTTAAAATCTACTTCATTTTATGCAATTTAGAAAGATGTTTCAGTAGGTTGTGGCCCAAATGTACCCTGCACTAACTGTGTAATATGCAGGTGATTAAGGAGTATGAGGGGTGTCAAAACTTTCTTTGTCACGTGGGCCAAAATCATAGAGTTAAAAGTATTGACAAGTCAATAAAATAAAACTAGGAAGCAAAATAGCTTGTTTTTTTTGTTGTTTGTTTCTTGGAGAAAAAGGATGCAATACATCGTAAATCTAAAATCCATTTGTCGTATTAAAAGAAAGGCATTTAGTTTACAAATTCTTTAGGGCTCAATTGAACAAATTTGTTCTATTTTTAAAAAACAGAATTTGGGTCAATTTATTTCAAAGTGCAACATTTAGTCAAAATTAATAAATTCAACAAAGCAGGCGTTTCAGTTGAAGTCTCCAGATAGACATTGTTGTACTTATTGTGAAAGTTTGGTTATTAAAAGACAAATATTTTGAGTTCTACTGAACATTTTCCATTGTAAGAAAATTATTTTGGAAATAATTTTACTCAAATTGCAAATAAAAAATCTCCATATGCATCAACCATCAGTTCCGGGCAGGACACGGTGGTGTCTGTCTTGAACTGCTTTTGGGGGCCACACAGAATCAGTTCAAGGGCCACTAACGGCTCCTAGTTTGCACAGTACTAAAATCAATTCATGAATATACTACATAAATATGCTGTTCCCATAAATCTCACAGAAGATCCCAGATTTTGGGATTTTCTTACCTAAACTTGGCAGTTTCTGGTTCCATCTCCAGGAGTTCCCGGACTGGAGAGCGAGGAACGTTGGCGGAAAATTTCTCTAGAGGAGAAAATTTTCCAGTGATGAGAAACGTGGACAGAAACGAGCCGACGTATCGAAGACGAACTCAGCAGACTCACCGATGAGAGGCCTCATCATTGGATAGTAGACCTGCCACACCGTCTCCAGGGACATCCTGCTGTCCATGTAGATGGCTCCAGCCAGAGACTCAAAGATGTCCCCCATGGCCTTGGGCACCTCGATGTCCTCCTCCTTCTCTTCGTCTTCTTCGGAGCGTCGCAGCTGCAGGGAAACACAAGCCAAGCAGCTGTTCAGCCCACAAAACCAGAAAAAACAGGAACTACAGACATTTGGAGGCAAAATTAGGACTAATAATGCTTCTAATTAACAAGCCTGTATGTGATAATGGCAAAATCTATAATAATGTAATAAAGTCTGGCTTTAAAACAAAACAAAAAAAAGACTAAATCTGCATTTTATAATAAAATAATATTACATAATGTGGCAGAAAGTTACAAAATTAAAGGATTTCATTGCATTTTCTAGCGATTATTACGTAATGTGTTTTTAATAATGTTTCCTTACATTTTGACACACATTGTGCTGGTACAAAGCTGTAGCTGTCATTGACGTCACTAAGTCAGTAATGTAACTCAGAAGAGTAGCTGACCAAAATCATCAAGACGTTACTAAAATATATAAACTACATAGAATGTGTGTAATATGAATAGAAGATGTGGGTTTAAACTCGATCTTTGGAAAATTCAATGACAAAGTTCACATATTTTTCTGCGCATGTGCTGGTAGGTCTGTATTTGCTAAAAGCTGTTTTCAAAATTGAAAAGTCTAAAAAATAACTAATTCAAAGGGAACTTCTCAAAGTTTTCTCAAACATTAATAAAACTTTACATAATTGAAAAGTTCGCATTTTTTGCCAAATGTGAAAGGAGAGTGTAACTCAGTGGAATGTCTCGAATGCCAGCACAGGATATTTTGATTCCAGAGATAAAATTGGATGAAAACATTTGATGCTACAATTTTAAATGAACATCAAATGTATGCCAAAACTTTATCAGCACCCAAACAGAAATTATTATAAAAATACTAGTGTAAGTTAGCAGCTTATCTCTGGATGATTTGATCTGGATGATAAATAAATTTCTAATTAATGCAGAAACAGACTGAACATGTCCCTCAACTTTGTGATTTAAAGTTCAAGCCGCTCAGAATCTTTAAAACAGAGTCAAACAACAACATAAAGCAGAAAGTTTCTACTTTTTTTCCCCCCAGTCTTGTATGTTTGTGTTGTTCCTGAGGCAGAAAACTCCTTCCCAGGAACAACCGGAGCAGATCTGGTGCCAAGTTACTGATTTCCAGGCAAATTAAATCCAAATGCCGGCTTGTTGTCGGTCCTGAACCCTCTGGAACACGAAACGAGTTCCTGTATCGGGTTTCTGGCTGCAGGCCTCCGTTGTTCTCAGTAAAGCGGACTCACCTCAGAGTCCATGCCCTGCATCTCGTCCTTCTCCAGCTGGAACTGCACAAAGTCGTCGATGACGTGGAACAGCTCTGGAGAGATGGCCTTGAAGAACTTGTGGTAGTCGTATTTGACGGCGAGCGAGGCGAAGATGGTGTTGTTGACTAGCGCCGAGCGCAGGTCCGTCAGCACGCCAGGCGAGTGCTGCCGAGGGTCTTCGTAAAGGTGCTTCGTTATGAGGTAGTCCAAGATCGCGTCGCCAAGAAACTCCAGCCGCTGGTAGCAATCTGAGGTCACAGACAAGAGAGCTGGAGTTAGGGCTGGGTGAGATGGATTTGAAATAAAACATCATTTTTTTCATACCAGATGTGACTTCTAATTTTAACTGATTTTTTTGCCCACTTTCTTTTCTAAAAACAAAATTACAAGAATTATTTCCAAAAAGTTATTTAAGAGAACAGTCGTATTAGGAGGAAAATACACTATTCTACCAGAAATTAACATTTCCACAGTCTTAAAAAAAATCGATTTATTGCCCAGCTGAAGTCAAAGAGTCACCCAGTGATCCCAGTCTGACCTGTGATGGTGTTGTAATGGTAGGAGGCATGGGTGAAGGCCTGCAGCAGGTAAGCCTTGTTCTGAAATGTGTAGTTGATTTTCCTCTCAAAGTTCTCGAACCCCGAGATGAGGTGCTGCAGCGTGCGCTCTGCGTCAGGATGGTCCAGCATGCAGCGGGGCGGGATCTTCAGCCAGCCGTACATCAGCTCCACGGCTGGAGTCAGAACAGCCGGTACCAGCAGCGCCGTGTGAGACCCCCTCTGCACCGGCAGCACCTGCACACAACAGCAACAGGAGACACAGAGAAACATCTGGCATCAAGTTTTAAATAAGGAAGTGATGCAAAACTGAATGCATGCTGGGAAACATAGTGCAACATTTGACTACAGTTGGATTAGAAAGTTTTGCACTCTTTCCACACTGATCTGGTTTATTCAGGGGTCCAAACCTTTTCACATGAGCCAACATCGCCATGTCAAACTGATTCACAGGTGAAAAAATATTTAGGGGAAAAAACAGAAACAAAATACTCACTTTTCTTACCTACTCAACAATAAACCAAGTAGCAATACTTGAATTAAATTAGTAAAATAGTCGATTCTTTTGTTGGAAAGAGATGTGTAAACAACTTTAGATCTAAAATATAGGAGGGTTTCAAGGTTTGCTTCATTAAAAGAAAGGGGGTCCGCTTTGCAAATTTTTAAAGATCTCTGAAAAAATAATAAAACATTATTTAATTCTGAGTAATTAAAAATGCATCAAGCCAAGCTTAATACATTTATTTAAATGCATCAAGGTCTGCTGGAGCGATGTAGTCCTCAGAGGATGACAAAGAGCAGGGGTATTGAATACTTTGCAGGAAGTAAACAACTACCGTATTTTCAGCACTATAAGGCGCACGGGATTATAAGGCGCACCTTCAATAAATGGCCTATTTTAAAACTTTTTTCATATACAGTATAAGGCGCTCCGCATTATAAGGCGCATAGAATAGACGCTACAGTAGAGGCTGGAGTTACGTTATGCATCCATTAGATGGAGTTGCGCTAAAGGGAATGTCAACAAAACAGTCAGATAGATTACAAACCAGCGTTCTGACAATTCTCTCGCTGCTGCTCTATTCCCGTGTTCTACTGTGTGACTGATCGCCTTGAGTTTAAACTCTGCGTCGTAAGTGCCTCTCTTAAAAGGAGCCATTTTGGGGTCTTTACACAAACACACAAATGGAAATGAAACGGCATGCTTCGCGCAGACATATATCCCAGCATGCACCGCGCGCTTCTTCTTCTACGGTGGAAAATGAAGTCGGCAGCTGCTTACTGTAGCTGGGAGACCTCTTGTGGCTCAATATTGGTCCATATATAAGGTGCACTGGATTATAAGGCTAACTGTCGGCTTTTGAGAAAATTTAAGTTTTTTAGGTGTGCCTTATAGTGCGGAAAATACGGTAATTGTATTATTAGATTATTGAAATAGTTGTCAACTAATTTAGTAATTGATTAATTGCTAATTGGAGAATACAGACTAAAACAAGGACATTTTCTGAAAGAACATACTCAGAGTAGTAATTAAGCCAAAAATATTATTTTTTCATATAAGATATATATAAAAAAAAACCTAACCTGGTTTAAATTCCGTACAAAAAAAAATTAAAAATCCTATTAAGCATTTACGTATGTTAGATGTACCAAACAAGCAATCTAGTATACAGTAAAGGAATGCCAAGCTATTGCATTTCAGGCAATAAAAGTTTATTTTCTTACTTATTAAAGGAACGTAATTGTTTATTTGCAAATTTTAATGTATGTTTAATATTGTATAAAAAGATCAAGTGGCTCAAATAAATGTGCAGAACGGGCACATTTTTTTATCTGATTAATCATCAAAATAATTGAGTTTTCCAATAGTCCTTAGTCGCAGCCCTAACACTTTGTGCTGTAGCCAACATTTTCTCTGGTAAGATTTTAATTTGTCTCTAGTATTTTTGCCCTGATTAACAGCAAATATTCTCCAACTGTATCACACACTATCACAGCAGAAGCCGCACTTTGGACACCCCTGATTTAGTCTGTTTAACTCCAGAGTTTCTTCAGGATTATGAAGACCCTGAGGTATAACCCAGTGTTTCTATATTTTCCTCCACTGATTCCTCAGGTTTAACACTTATTCCAGCCCAGCTGGAGATTCCCCGTCTCACCTTGAGGCCCAGAGAGCAGAGGAACATCTGGGCGGCCCGCTCTCCACAGCTGGTCAGGTAGCAGCCCAGTAGAGCCTCCACACAGTCGGCGATGCTCTTGTCTGCGATGCACTGCTCCGTATGCAAGTCGTAGGAGATGGACTGCTTCCCGAGCTCGGTGCCGCAGTTCTCCTCCGACGGATTCCAGAATCCCACCACAAAGTCATCCTCCTCGCCCGCCTTGCTGGGGTCCAGATAGCACATGGCGTCCCACGAGCTGTAGTCGAACTCCTCGGCCGCCGAGCCGCAGTGCGCCTGCTCAGAGTGCTGGGCGGGCTTCTTGGGGGCCTTCCAATCATAGGAGGAGTCCATGGAGGGGGAGGAGCCTGGGGCCGGGCTGAGTGGCGGGCCGAAGCCGCTGATGGAGATCTTCTTCCCGAACGCACCGGACCCCAGCAGCATGTTGTCGATGAAACGAATGTGCTCCTTGTAGTATTCCAGGTCGTCCTCCATGTTGACGTCGTCCTTCGGTTCGTCCTTCAGCATCAGCTCGTCTTCGTCCACGTCTTCACCCTCGTCATCCCTGTCCTCGTCGTCGAAGTCGTTCCCAGATCGCCCGTTGGACACCAGCTCCTCTCTTGCCTGGACGGACAGGAAGCGTCAACCAGAAGGTCAACAAGCGGGTTTCCACAAAAACACAAAATCTCACCAAGTATTTTTGATCAAGTTTCTACTTCAAATATCTTGAAATAGCACTAAAACAAACATGCATCCTTCCAGCAATATAAGAGCTTTTTTAAAGCAAATAATTCCTTAATATTGATGAAAAAGTACAAGTTCCCCAGGCAGGTTATTTCACTTATCACATGGGAAAAATGTCTTGTTTTTAAAATAAAAAAAATCTGCCATGAATATTAAGAAATTCCTTCAATCAAGCATCTATATCTTGCTGAAAAACTACTTGTAAGTTAATTTTGTCTAATCTCAGGTGTACTAAGATATTTGCACAAGAAACTAGACCAAAAATTCTCGGTGAGATTTTGGGTTTTTGCAGTGCATAGCATCAGGAAAAAGGCTCCAACCTCCTCTGAGTCCACTCTGTCTGAGCTGCTCTTGTCCTGGTTCACCACGTATCCAGGAGGCAACCAGTTGACCGGAGGGTCAAAGATGGACACCACCATCCGGCTGGGAAGGCCTTTCTTCTTCCCCAGACGGTACAGGTTACAGTTGCTCACCTGCGGGGACACAAAGAATGTGAACTGCTCTGGTTCCTGGAATCCAACACAGCAGCCGACGTCAGCGTGTCTCACCTTCTTGCTGCGCATGTAGCTGAGCCTCCCTTCGTGTGCATCAGGGTAGGTGCAGAACAGATAGGTGGTGATGGCGTGCTTCAGGAAGGAGTCGCCGAGCATCTCAAGCCGCTCCAAGTTGAAGCCGTCGCTGGCGTTGGACAGAGTCAAGGCCTGCAGGATGAGGCCGGGGTTGGGGCCCAGATTCCTGGGCGAGTCCGCGGCCCGGGGCCCGGCTGTGAGGTCAGGGGAAGGTGCTGTACGAGTGCAGTATGAGGTAGCTTCATTACTGTGGTGTGAGGTCCTCCCAGAGGTACATTCATGGCTGGGCTGAGGAGGACTGGAGCTGAGGGGCGTCTGCGCAGGAACTGAGGTAGCGTCGTGTTTCCATTCAGAGCTGCCGCCGCAGCCTTGGCAACTGTCATGTTGGTGAAGGTGCTTGTCTCTGTGGCCGTCGCCCATCACGGTAGTGCCGTTAGTTAGGTTTCCCGCACAGGGCCCCTCTGCAGAGGCCGGGAGGGGCCCCTGGTGACTGCTGGGTAATGCTAAGAAGGAGAGATTTTGGTGCTTACAATCGGCTTCTTCACTGCAGGATTCGGGACAAGGGCAGAACGTTTTTATGTCGATGGATCTCTTCCAGCCAAAGTCCAGGTTTGGATACCTGCAACCAGAGAAACCCGGCGTACCAGAGATCAGGAGCAGCTGCTAGCTTACAGGATCACAGCAGGTTCAACAAATTACAACATCATCAGAAACTCAATTTAGTTCAGTAAATCAATTTAGAAAGTGAAAAACAGTTTGCTGGATGATAAATTGCCCCGGAAATTATTGTGACAAACAATAATGTTGTTTTGAGTCCATTTTCAAGAAATATTATGAAATTCTGCCCTTTCAAAGGACAATAAAGCAATAAACAATGAAATAATTGTGTAAAGAACTCTTAACACTGAAACTGGAAGAAATTTTAAATAACACACACACACACAAAAAAATAAATAAAAAATAGAAACACGACCCTTATTTATAATTATGCTGTTGATCTGGGAGGAAAATGTGCACGTTATTTTTTCCTTTTAGTATTTATAAAGAATGAACACCAAGTGGCGCCAGTTTCCTTCTGATATTCAGACATTTGCTTTGGTGAACAAAATCTCAAGGTTTTCCTATCAATCCTAAGTTAGGTTCTGTGGAGGCGGGTCTGCCGGGTCACCTGAAGTCGGGGGGGAGGGTCTGCACCCCAACTCCAGCTTCGGTGGCAGTCTGGGCTCGCAGCTCCTCGGCCGTCAGCAGGCAGTGGAGGCGGTACAGGATGCTGGGCAGACACACAGCTTTCCTCCACAAAGAGGCGGGAATGGGATGGATGGCACACAGCTCCGGAACCAGAATCTAACACCAGAACAGTAATGAATCAGGGTGAACAGCTTTCAAAACACAAACGATGAACACACTGCAGATTCTACCTGTTTGTTCTGCAGGCTCTCCCACTTGGCCTTCCTCTTCTCAGCGCTGCTCAGTGGCAAAGCCTTCCCCTTCTGGTTCAGGTGTCGAGGAGTCAATAGGTTGAGTCTGAGGACAGCAGAGATCCGGTCAACTGGAGCGCAGCAGAGACCAGGCTTAAGAGTTTCTATTTTCAAATAGTATTTTGATAAAGTGGATGATCAATATTGCCTGATAGCTGCAACGTTTCTCAGTAGAAAGATTGCTACATGTTGTTGAGAAGCGTAAAGCAGGGTTAGGTTATAAAACTATATGCCAAGTAAAAATGCTGAAGCAGATTATCAATTAAAGAGTTAATCTAAAGTTGACTAATCTTACAGATCGAGTAACAAATCACTGATAAGCTGCCATTTTATTAAAAATCAGTTATCTGTTGTATTAAGAGGCCTGATCATCTTTCCATAACATAAATGGCTAAACCTTTCATAATATACTGAATTTAAAATAACGATTTTGTGTCAGCTTTATTAACTGCTAAACAGAAAATTTTGGTTTTCTCACGTCATAAAACATAGATGCATTTATAAAATCTAACAAAACAGGAACTTCTTAAGTTTCTGAGGAGAAAACTAAAATTTGAAAAGAATAAATTCCCCAGGAACAGAGAGCTGTTCATACAGATATACTATGTGTGGTTGCTATTGCAGGAATATTAAAGCTTCACTGGCGGAAAGAAGGAATTATTTAAAGAAAGCCATAAATTCTGTTTGTAGTTTATAACAAGCCAGAAGAGACAGTAAAAAGAAGGCACTTTTCCCACTGTTGACACTGGTGGTGGCATCATTATTAGTTTATGTGTCAGAAAAGGGAACATTAAAGATCAGAACGCAAATGAAGTAAACACGAACAGCTGCAGGAGAGCTTCACCTGGACGAGGTGTGGTCGACATCCAGCAGCGGCTGGTTCAGGTTGGACAGGTCCAGGTTGTATTTTGTTTTGTAATACTCGGCGAAGGTCTCATACTCCGGTGATGGGAACTTGCTGAGCGGCGTCAGGTCGGTGTAGACGTCAGCGACGTAGAAACGATGTGGCTGGTCGAAGTTACGATACCTGAGGAGGAAATGATGGACAGCTGTTCAGCGTTTCACGTCGGCTCCGTGCGAAACGTTCAGAGAAAAGCTGAGCGTACCTTGGAATGATCACAGCATCCTGGTAGTCCTCCAGCTTGAAGATGAAGGGGTTCTGCTTGGTGTACTTAGTGGTAGGAATGCCTGTTCGGGCCTCAGACTTCTCAATGTCCTCCATGAACATAAAGTCCATATCCAAAGTGTCGGAGTCTCCAACTGAACCAAAAGACATGGGATAAGGTCAGGTGATACGGCTTAAAAGTAAAATCTCAGATTTTTCCAAGTCAATTACAATTTAAGTCAGATTTTTTTTCTAGCTTTTTCTTAAAAAAAATTTACAAATGACAGAAAATATTTTGAAAAACTTCGTTTCTGCAGGTTTCACAGACTCAAATTTAAGACTTTTTAAGATCATTTTAAGCACTCACCAACATTCAGAGGTAGAACGCAATAAGCTGAGTCAGCCAGCGTGGGTTTGAACTCCAGTGCAGGTTTCTCCAGGCGGAGGATGTGGGAGAAGATGTACTGATGCATGCGGGTGATGAGGTCCAGCTGGGCTGAGCTGAGCGTGAAGCCCGACTTCTGCAGCTCGATGGAGATGGTCACCTCACCCGAGCGGGTGTACACAGGGAAATGAGGAATCTGCAAAAGCCATGGACACACAAATCAACAGAATCCCAGAGGGAGGAGAGAATATTTCCAGGATCAATGCAGACGGAGACGTACTCGAGGTATGGGTTTGGCAGTCAGGATGCCGAAGCACCGAGTCGTGTCCTCAGGGGGGTACAGCTTTCTCCTGCGGAAGTTCAGCTCATCGGGGAGCGGCGTGGTGAGGACCATCCCGATCACATATAGGAAGTAAGTCTGCTCCGGCAGAGCATAGCTGTCCTGCAGACACTCAGGTATCTGTAGAGGAACAGGGAGTTTCATGTGACTGTTTATAATCCAGATCTGATTTATGACGAACCCAATGGAAAGCAGAAGAACGTACGGCTTTAGGGTAGCACTGCCTCCTCTTGGTGGAGCCAGGTCGACCCGGGACACTGGTCTCCTCCTCATCATGAAGGTCCAGCTCCTCCTCGTACTTCACCGTCTCTTTCCCAACAGGCATCAGGTGGTCGTCCAGCTCACCTGCGATACAGTACAGAACAGGATGAGCCGATTGATCCAAATCCGCCTTCCTGACTAGGGATGCATCCAAATCAATGGTATATTAGATTAAAATTAGTTCCAATCGATTAACTAATAACATCCACCTAGATCTTTTAGGCACTTCGTGTTGTAGTTTGGCCACCATTGATCAACAACTTTGATTTTGAGGGCTGTCGTGAATTAATGTGCTTCATGGAGCGAAGCTTTAACATTCCTTAGAGAAAACAGAGGGTACTTATGGATGAACATTTCTCTGTTCTTGTTTCACATATCTTATTCTTTTCATCATTTATTTTTCTATTCTTCAACCTAAAAGGTTCCTGTTTTGTTATATTTTATAAAAATGTTTAATAATGTGAGAAAACCACAATTTTCTGTTTATTCAGTCAGTATTTAAAACGGCAGATAATGTTAGTTTTCAGCTGTTAATGTTAAAATAGTACAATTTATTTTTATTCAGTAAAAAAATAAGATATTTTTTACTGTTAATCCTATTTATTACTTGAAAGATTGTTGACCCTCTTGATGCAAGAGAAAATTCATTGTTAGTCGATCTATAAGACCAATCACCTTTTGATTAACTCATTAATTGATAACTTGTTTACCTATTTTATGGAGTTTTTCACAGCAGAGCAGTGCAACAGCTTTCTCAGCCAGCCGGGCGCAGTTCATGATGGGACCCTGAACACACACAGACACATCAATATGACGGAAAGGTGGAGCTGAAGTTCGGCAGAAGACCTGCAGGGAAGCAGCTGCACCTTGACGGGGACTCTCAGAGGAGAGTTTATGGGTAAGAAGAGGGTGGACTGGAAGCGTCCATCGCCGGTCTCCACAGTTTTACATTTGGGAGCGAGGTGTGTGAACGGGTCACTGGGCAGCCGAGCGCAATACCTGTGAACCAGAGGAAAAACAAAAGAAACCGCTTTAGCACGAGTTCTTTGTTCAGAACTGAGGTAACCATGGAGACCTGAGGGGAGGACCTGTTGATGTGTCCGATGGCCGTGTTGATGGTGACCCGTGGGCCTCCGTCTTCAGACCGCAGGACATATGGAGGGAGGAGGTTATCGTCGTCCAGACTCTGGTCTGCCTCAAACTCTCCTGCCTCCACGGACTTGGAGCATTTATTCCTCAGGATCTGCTCAGGGGAAAGTCACAATACCATCAAGTTTACCTCCTCGTCATTTTAAAATCAGATGTAAACTACCTTCTCGATGGCCTTGTAGGTGGTCAGATCCTCCTCAAAGCTCTTGGTCCTCTCAGAGTCAGCCAGCATGATGTAATTGGAGACAGGGGCCCGGGCTCGGCCCTTGGACTGGACGTAGGACCTGTACTCTGTAGGCAGGTCGAAGCGGACCACAAGGTTGCACTTTGGAATATCCACACCTTCCTCTACGATGCTGGTGGCGATCAGCAGGTTGGTTTCGTGAGCTCTGAACTTTCTGAGAACCTGCAAGGAGAAGATGGTGGATGGGAGATGGATTGAATTCTGACTGGTTCCAAACAAGTTTTCCTCCACCACTCTGGATGCAGTCTGCAGCTCTCCTGTGTGGGGTTGGTATAAATGAAGAGTGCAGCTCGACTCAACTTTCTAAATAACCAACCAAACATTGTTGATTAAAAGTTAATTTCCACCTGCTGCTCTGCTGATTTCAGAGCAGAATAAAGAACCAAC
Source organism: Alfaro cultratus (assembly GCA_903066825.1). Classification (NCBI taxonomy): domain Eukaryota; kingdom Metazoa; phylum Chordata; class Actinopteri; order Cyprinodontiformes; family Poeciliidae; genus Alfaro; species Alfaro cultratus. The sequence continues at coordinate 57,724 of CAEFZX010009033.1, forward strand.
ATGGTGTGAGACGTTTTTTTTACCTCCTCCTGCTTCCTGAACTCCACCTCCATCTGCTTGTTCCTCGGCTGGTTCTTCCCGATGCTGTGGCCGGTGATGAAATTGCTGCTGATGTAAGCCAGTTCCGGGTCCTGCTTCCCTGCCTCTTTGATTAGACTACAAACACACAGAGTTATATGTTGATCCTCAGCGAGTTTTACAGCATAAGAAAAATATCAATTTATCCATTTATTATTCTGAAAATCAATCAATTAAAAAACTGGATTTTTAATTGACCATTTTAGCAACAATATTAGAAATACATTAACAGATGCAAATAATTCGATTGCTCATTTAAATAAGAAAATAAATAATTTATTGCTTAAAATTTAGTAAATCTGAACCGGGTGAAGCTTAAATTATGCCACTTGAGAAATTCTGACTAAAACATATTTACAGAAAAAGGTGGTTTCTATCTTAAATCACAAAATCTATATATATTTTTTTACATTTTTGTCTTAAATACAGGTGTCAATATGTTGAGGTTTTTTCTTTTGTTTTTGTTTTTTTTTTAGAAAAAGGCCTATTTTTGAGTCTGTATCCCAAACTCAGCGATTAATCGATTTCTAAATTTGTTGACGATTATTTCAATATTTGATTAATCAAAATTAATAATTTCAGCCCTAGCAAGAGCTGTTCAGCTGATCAAATAAACCCACAGAGTCTCATTCAGTAGATGAAAAAGCAAATGAAGAGAATCATTGATGAAGACTATTAAAAAATTTAGAGTCTGGATCATCGTACCGGTTCAGAACCACAGCTGTGTAGCGCCGCTCCACGAAGATGATCCCACACAAGATGTTGGTGAACGGGGAGGGAAAGTTGGCCTCTGGCCTCTCTTTGGCCTCCACCTCCTCGTCCTCGTCCTCATCCTCCGAGTCGCTCCACGACACGTAATTGTCCTGGTTGCGGTTGTTGTACCACTCCACACTCTCAAACTGCTGGCGCTCCAGCGGCTTGTATTCATGCAGGATCTCAAGCAAGCGCAGAACCTTTGGTGTGACGAACTTGAGGTCCAGGGAGGCGGGGGAGAAGTGCTCCTCGCACAGAGCATGCACCTTCCGCAGGATGGTGTCGGTGAAGAGCAGGAACTTTCTGTTGAGCTCCTCCTGTTCGTGTTTGATGTACTTCTGCAGCTCTCGCACCATGATACCTGCAGCCTTGTCTGCACACCAAGGACCCAGAACCATCAACACGGCCCGGCAGTCGCTCAGGATCTGCAGAGAAGTGGTCAGTTTATACAAAAGGAACCAGAAAAACAACAAAAAAGCAGTGCTGCAATTAACAGTTATTTTAATAATCGATTATTTTGACAATTAATCTGGTAAAAAAAAAAAAAAAAAGCCACATTCTGCACATTTTTCTATTTGACCACTTAAATCTTTTTATTATTTATATAATATTAGAGATGTAAAAAACTAATTTAAGTAAGAAAATTTACATTTTATTGCCTTAATGCAGTAACATAGCGTTATTTTATAGCAAAGAATACATCTGCAACGAAAAAATATCACGTGAGAAGCTCAAACCATTCTGTTTGCACTTAGCATCCATACAGTTTAGGGCTGATCTGATAATTGGATAGCAAAGGGTGCTTAATAGGAGATATTTTTTGTTTACAAAACCAGGTGAAGCCACAAGAGAAGTTCTGCCCAGAAGACATTTACAAACAAAGGTTTTCTTTCTTAAATGCAAAATGCATAATTGTTTTGTACAGTTTTGTTATAATTACTGCTCTGAATATGTTCTTCTGGAATTTTAGTTTTTTTGAATCTCTACACTCCAGTTAACGATTAATAGACAATTATTAAATTGGTTGACAATTATTTCAATAATACATTCATCACAATTAATCCGATCATTTGTTCCAGAACTACAAAAAGCTGCTCGTTTCTCATTTTCTGATCCAAAACTAGGATCAGAAACGTCTTTGGTCTGACCTGTTTGGAGATGAATGTGGGATCTCTGTCCTCTCTGGAAAACGGGATGTTGCAGTCATTGAGGAAGAGGAGAGCTTCATCCAGCTCCACCTGCAAACGGGATGAAAGGCCGCTCCTGTCCATGTAGGGACCGCAGTCCAGCACCACTTCCCTCGGCTGAGACGTGTACCTGAAACATGCAGCGAATGTTGGCTTTTAAAGATTTGGCTGTAAGTTCCCATTGAGCCTGAAGCGTTCAGTAAAACTAAACCTCAGTTCTGATGAGGCCCGATCCCACTCAGCAAAACTGTTCGATGAATGTAATTCCCACCTGTCGAGGACCACCAGGTCAGTCGCTGTTTCAGCATTGCTTTTCAGGATTCTCTCTAGATTCTGGATCTTCTGCTCCAGTTCGGATGGGTCACACTTCCCATTGAGGATGGAAGCAGTGAGGCCCAGTATTCGTGGTCCACAAGTGCATTCCTCAAACAGCTGCACACAGACAGAAAGAACAACCATGTTAGCAAAGATTTCCTGCATGAGCGGCTAAACTTACTGGGAGAAGCCTCACCTTCATGATGTCACAGTAAGGGTGCTCTGTGATCGCCAGGTGACAATCATCGAACACCACCAGGTTGATTTTAGACAGAGGTAAGATCTGACTCCTCAGAACATGAAGGAAGATGTGGCACGTCATCACCAGCACCTGAGGAAGGAGAAAACTGTTCAGAGGACAGAATCTGGGCAGCATGAACGGAAACAGCTTTGCAGCCCAGGCAAGAAAGGAATAATAGTAACACAACTATGGCTGGGAGATAAATTGTTTTTATCAACTATTTTGAATATTTAACTTTTGGAAAAACTGAAGTTTTTCCTCCATAGTTCAGAGTCAGCACACCCAGAGCTGCCATTTTGTTTGGAGAACGTGTTTTACAGCTTCTGTTCATTAGGACCTTGAATTCTGGTCGATTCTATGACAGACTATTAGGGCCACGCCATGATTTTTTATTTTTAATCACGAGAATAAAGTCAAAATAATGCAAGAATAAGGATGTAATAAAGTAATTTTATGAGAACTAGAAGACAAAAAATCAAAAAATCAAAAGAGTAATATTGAGCATGTTGTGAAGTTATACTTTGGTATAAATTTTACAGATAAAATTTTATACAAATGCTTCATCTTTTAATGCATCGGCATCACATTACTATCAAAAGCAGGACTGTGAAAAAATTGTGTAAACAACTGAGTCCATTTTGAAAAAAGAACCACATGAACTCAGGTGCTCATGTCAGATCCTAATAATTATATTGAAGCTTTCTTCTCATTAACTCAACTTTGAATTTAATTTAAAGAAGTTTTTCTGGTAAAACTTCATATTTATTCAGCTAATTTTCTGAATATAATAAACAAAAATTCTCAGAGGCCCTAATAGTCCGTTCTACAACACACAGAAGAGATGACTGAAATAAAAGCCACTTTTTGAAAATACTTTGTCATTTGGCATTTCTTTTTTAGAAAAGAAAGCAAGAAAATTTTTTTTTATTAAAATTGGAAATCGGACCTGGTATGAAAATATCTGAGATTTTATTTTAAAGTCATATCACTCAGCCCTAAATTATGATGACATTCATAACAGCCCGTTGTGAAAATATCTTGGAGCAGCTTTTCCTACGGTAAAAGACGAGCACCTGATTTGTGGATATCTCCTGACTCCATCTCTGATCCGACCAAGTTGACGCCTCCTTCCAGTCTGAGTATTCCCCCACCTGGAGGTCCGAGTGAGTTCTGACTGCAGCCGCTTGCTGAATTACAGACGACACTATAAAAAAAATTAAATAAATAAAAAAGGCATTCACTATTAACCAACCAATCAGATTTTAACCTTAAAACGAGTGAACCAGGTATTTTCTCGGATTACCTGAATTCACCAGAAAAACTGTCCTTTTGGCATTTTCCTGGTAGCTCCCTCGGATTTGATGGGAGAGCTCTTTAGTTAGGAGTACTGCAATAAAAGTCTTCCCTGAGTCTGTGTTCAAGCAGACGATAGTGTTGCGTTCAAGAGCTGCTTCGAGAAGTTCGACCTACAGACAACGATCCAACCAGGTACAAAGGTCATGAATGCTGAACATACACTTTTCCCACATTAAGATTCAAGCACTTTTCAAGCCTTTTCAAGGTAGGTTTTTAAACTTTTTATCACCACGCTTTGGAGATAAAACTAAAAAAAAGACAGTTTCAATTCACTTATTACTGTTGTTAATAATCTCTCGTGACAGTACTGACATTTTAAAGCATGTTTTGAAATGATTCTCACACACACACCACACACACCTGACTGATCAGAGAACAAAACACTAACAAAAAAAATCCTCCAATTTCAACAACGTTGTTTTAACATATAAAATGTAGGAAAATGTTTAGCAAAACAGATCACTAAGTCATTGAGTCATTAGGAATAATTAAACAATTCAAACAAATTGTGTTAAGGTAAATTACCATCCTGCTTAAATTAAATGCTTAAATATGACATAAAAAAAATCTTCTTACTTAGTTTTCTGGTTTTTAACAAATAGAAATAATTTAGATAATTCTAACCAACCTAAAACAAGAAAGGTTTGGTCTGATTTAAGTTCAGACACTGAGATAAAAATTTACCTGCGTATTTTTATTAGGTGTAAGAAAATATCTGAAAATTAAAGAACCCAAACGGAAATTAAGGCATCCAAACGAAGCCTGGAGTTTCACTGCATTACGGGAAAGTCAGGAAGGAGCAGAGGGCTTGCCTGATATTTCCTGGGCGTGTAGATGTTGTCATGGATGGCCTCCTGCTGCCACGGCAGACCAAAGAAGGGCCCCATGGGTGAAGTAGCAGGGGTGACGAGCTGCAGGCCTGCCATGCTTCACTGAGCTGAGCTGGAGGTGGAGGTGAAGGGGCTGCGCTCCTCCAGATGTCCACTTATCTCATTTCATCTTCCCCTTTTGACTGAATATCACTAACAGGACATAGGAGAACACTGATGAAAACCTAGGGAAAATCTTATTCCAGATTAATCCAGACCAGATGAAACCTGAAAGATACTCACAGATAACAGCTGAGTTTATTGACGGACAGAGAACAGCTAATCTGGGTTTCATGGTAACATTTCTGTTCAACTCTTGATTCTCTCCTTCATTTAGGTGGAAACAGACATAACAGAAACACAGTGCAGAGTTATCCTCATATTCCACACACTCACAGGGATACACACACCAGCCACACTAAGCATGGAGGAAACCTTTAGCTCTTTACTAAAGTGATAAGACTGCATGTCCACAGATAAAAACTTACAATCTTAGGTGTTTTAGAAGATATAAGAAAGGTATTCATGATATTTTCTGCAGTCATATTTCCATGAGTGATCATAAATTACTTTTATGAAGAGCAGAAGTAGTGTCATGTTAGTTTTATATCGACCGTTCACTGTTTTGTTTTTAATACGGCACAATTATCCGACTAATATTAAAAACTGTTCAAGCAAGAAACAGGCAGAAAGGAAAAAAAGGGTAAAACATGCAGCAAAGATGCTCAGAGCATAAGCTGAACCCAAGAATAAGAAGAAAATATGGGATGTATGCACATTTGTAAAGATGTCTACACAAGTTTTGGCTCCAGTGCTTCAGGCTGATGTTAGACCTGGTTTAAGGTCAAAGATCCAGTTCAATCAGAATTAAAAACGGTCCAAAATGGTAAAATATAAAAGATAAAACATAGGGTTAGGGTTATTATTAATTAATAGGTCAATATAAATTAATATTTCACATCTGTCCAAATGTTTAATTGATAAAAACAAGTCTCATTCTTTTCAAGACAGTGAAGGATCCAGGTTGACGTTACAATGAGTGTTGCGTCAACCTGGTTCTCCTCAACTGTGGTGCGTTTACTGATCAGAGAAAAAAATCTGACTTTGACATTTTTAGATCAAGCGGTCACTGGTGAAGCAGATTAAGCAGAAAAATTGCCTAAAGCAAAATACTGCCTTGTGATTTTGAACACAAGATAGTATTTCAATGCATTTCTAGACAGACCGACTCACCTGTCAGAACGGGTAATAAGGCAGCAGTCAGACTGAATCCTGCAGCTCTGCACTAACTGCAAAGCAAAAGAGGAGTAAAAGGTGAGAAGTACAACACTTCAGGTTATTTCTATAACAACGACACTAAAGGACCTGATGAAGTTGACTCCATCAATAACCTAAAAACTCGATGTCGTTTTGTTTTACAATGAAGAAAGTTAGAGCACAGCTGTGTTAGATCGACCAGCTCTCAGGGGTTCTGGCAGCTCGGTCAGAATCAGACTATTTCTGACCTGTCAGTTAATTATTTACAGGCTTTTTTATGTAATGATGAGAATCAGCAGCCAGATTTAATCAGTATTGAACTACTTATACACTGATAATGTTCTGATAGTCAAATCGCTGTCCTACAGCAATCCTAAAGATCTTCACAGTCCTGATGTGTGGAAACATTATTCTGACTCAGTTTGGTTTATTTCTGTATTTACTTTTTTTTCCAAGTTGAACTAACAACCCATGCATCCCTGACTGCAAAAATCTCAGAAAATTCATAGCAGATCAGAATCAGAAAACTTGAGTGGTCTGGAAGTTTGCTGCTGGGACATCAAATGTTCTTCAGGCGATAGAAGACCGACTTTGTAACTGTCTTTATATGACTCTAGACGTTCATCTCTGAATCCATCAATATACCCAGATTTCAGGCCTTATCTGTAGTTTCTAGCTCTAATAACTGAAGCTGCTAGATAACTAGATCTTTACACTTTGGATCCAAAGATAATAACTTCAGTTTTGTTTCAGTCCAGCTGGAGAAAGTTGCAGCACATTGATTTGTTCTAAGCATCTGCTCAGTTTCGTAATGACATAGTAATGAAGAGCTGTGGATCACCTGTGTAGTTATGGAAACCAGATGTCCCGGCAAGGATAATTGGGACTAGACAATAGATAAGCCAAAACTGGACTGTATATGGCGTAGCGCCCCTGGAAGGACATACCCTGTGACCCAATAGGAGGAGCTGGAGAGAGTTGCTTGGATAACTTTACTGGGCAAATCTTTTACATTATCCTGTATATCCTGTATGAGAGGATATGTTGACAACGTGTTGGTTCATTTGGATCTCAAGAAACTGAGTCGATATGGGGAAAAGTGCAGAATATTTCTGATCTATATGATGCACCTGGATTTAAGTAAAATCCCCTGTTATTATTGGTCACTAACATATGAATGGAACTTGAGTTTCAGTTCCTATTCACCTGGTTAAAGCAATGTGTTTATCTGCTGACGTCACCTCTCAGTAATGTTCAGGCAGAAATAAACCGATTTATATCTGTAGGTGAAAGCAGACAGAGCTCAGACTGGACCGGGATCAGAACCAGGGGGTTCCGCCGAACCAAAAATAACGCTATGAGCCCCAGCCGGTCTGGGACTCAAACCAGGAGTCCCTCGCTAAACCGGGAACAGAACCAGGAACCGAACTGGGACCTGCGATAACAGCTTTTAGCCAAAACTGAACCAGAACCCCTCAGCCGAACCTGGTCAAGAATGTTAGCAATGCTAGCAGGTTAAAATGTTTTTAACCCAGTCTGGTTCTGACCCGGTTCGTATTGGTGTTTTTTGTTTGTTTTTTTCGACCAGACGTGTCTGTGGGACTGGACCAGAAGCAGGCCCCAGCGTGGGGACGGCCCCGCACCGCCACGCTCCTCCATCATCATCATCATCCTCATGTCAGTGGGCTAACAGCTAGCACGGCCGCTATGTAGCGCAGAATATTCCAGAAACACCGAACAGACACGCAGAAACTCACCCGTGGAGTTAAATCCTTCTGATTGTCCCAAATAAAAGCATTTGAACTGGCTCCGTGGAAATCCTCGGTGTCATCCAGGCTCGGTGTCCCGGTTTGTGGCTAACTGTCCACGGGAGACCACTTCCTTTACCTGGGCCTCTGCTACGCTAAATTACTTACGCTATCTGCGCAGCCGTAGTTGTTCAGCCCGAACGCTAACCTACGTAAGTGGACCAGAATAGGCTTCCTGCGTACGGAGTTCACCCGCCTCAGACGGAAACTGCACATTCCAGAGGTGTAGAGAGATTATTTAGGGCCGTGGGAGGCCTTTAAAATACTGAAAATATCTCGGAAAATAAAAACCAAGGTTCTTAAAACAACATTATATAAACAACATATATAAAACAACATGATTATAAGTAACAGAGATAAAACGAGGATGACACAATTACATTTTTTGCTCCTTTAAAAATTATGTATTTTGAAAAGGTTTTTTTTCAATGTATAAACTGTACTAATTAAGTGTGTAAAAACTTTAAAAAAGGACCATAATCACAAAATAAAAATAAGTGGTTTAAATAAAAGTGTTAATGATATTAGTATTGCTGTCAAGAGCAAATATACATAATTTAAAGTATTGCAATTAATAGCAGTTAATATTTAAGTTTAAAAAAAAAAACTATGGAGGTACCATCGATCCATTGAGTATACCCACTTTATCTTGAAAGATTGCCAGGGGCTTATTTCCAGCAGTGATTGTGCAAGCGCAGGTTACACCTTGGACAGGTCACCAGTTCATTGCAGGGCAACACAGACACACACAGAGACACACACAGTCGTATTATAAGGACAGTAAAGAGAGACCAGTGAACCTAACAGTCATCTTGTTGAACTGTGGGACTAAGCTGGTGTACCCTGAGACAAATGGAAAGACCCCGGGCTGTGATTCAGTGTCAGGGCCCTATACAACTCCTCCAAGGTGAACTCTGTAGATCTGGATTAAAAACCATAACATCCAAATTAAGATAGGAAGATACACGGTTGTTTAATTTGACAAATTCAAACAAAATTAGATTAAAATTGACTCCTCTGTGGAACGGTTGTTAGCACTGTTCAGTACACAAAAAGTTGTTTTGTGCCATCCTCAGTATTTTTTTTGACATCTGATTCTTTACCTTGACGCATTTCTCATATCAGATGGACATTGTCACCCTATAGGGGATCAAGGTGTCTCTGTTTTCTTTGTTTTCCATCACATCACTACATCAAACTTGTTCCACAACCCTTTCTTACTTTAGCATTGTGATTACGGTCTATGACTGCATCCCAAAGTGGAGCAAGGGCGTAACATTTGTGGGTTGACTTCATCACCTCTCCTGCTGATTGCCACGTATAAAAAAGAAGCTAATTACAGATTTAGAGAACGATATAAAAAAGGATTGTCATCATTTTGTACACTCAGTAGTTTTGTTCAATGGTCAGCAGATGGCACCATCAATCTAATAAAACAATTTTTATTTTCATTTCAGACGAAAAAGAAACTCTATAAGCAGTGGAACTCCCATCCGAAAGCAGCCACACCCTTTATTTTAGGGTGATGTGTCATGCTGCTTTATAAATAAAGCATTTGACACAAAGAGCTTCACCAACGTGTTGTTTTGTTTGACTAAAAGCAGAGGAGGTGAGACTCAGTTCTGATATCTGGAAAATGTTTGCTGGAACATAAATCATCTTTGTGATTAAATACTCTATGCATTGCTAATAATAACTAACCTACATATTCTCTCAGTATTTTTAAGCATCCCACATCTCCAAATGTTTGATGGTGTTATATTGGATATCAAGCTCTTTCCATCCCCATTTTTTTGTTTAGATGCGTGGATCCTACATGACCTTTGTCTACTTTTTCTCTTCCTCGGAAATATCTGACAGCATTAGCGAAGCAAAGACTTGCTGTTTTCATAAATTAAAAAATATTATCTGCTGACACTAGAAGGCAAACTCAGTAGATACACCTGGTTAGTACTTTGTTATACCGCTTTACATGTTGTAGATTCAACAAGTTCCTTATTGGCCAGTTAGCATCACAGATTTGCTGCAGATTGTTCAACTTCTCATTTCATGTTTTGAATCTCCCATTCCGTCACTTCCCAAAGGCGCTCTGCCTCATTGAAATCTGGTGACTGTGGAGGCCAATGGATTATAATCTACTCATTCAAGAAACCAGTTTGAGATGATTGGAGCTTTGTGGCATAATGCACTATCCTGCTGGAAGTAGCCATCACAATATGGTGGCATAGCGCTTCTAAAGACATGAAAATGGTTAGTGACAATATTCAAGTAGCCTGTGGGGTTTCAACCATGTTTGTGTCGGTACTAAAGTATCCCAAGAAATCATTATGCTACCACCATCAACCTGAACCATTGATACAAGGCAGGATGGAGTCATGCTTTTGCGTTGTTTACAACAAAATACTGATCAGCAGTTTCTTAGCTACTCAGACCACCTAGTCCTGCACTAACGATGAACCTTTAAAGTCACCTAAACCCCATTTCTTCTCCCATTCTGATGTTTACCAAACTATTTTCACCATGTCTAGACACCCGAATATTTGGAGTAGTTGCCATATGATTGCTTGATTGAGTAATTGTGTTAGCAACCAATTGAAATAGCATTTTAACTGCTAGTGTATATTTTTAGTTAATATGTTCCTCTATTGCTCCACCTAGCATCTTTCAAACATTCAGAATGTGCTGCAGAAATATGAAAACATTTCAGTGCACCAAAACAAAAAGGACAAATCTGTTGATATCCATATTAGGGGTACTTTAATGCATCAGTAACAACCTAATAAGGTAAATAATATACATAAAATATACTCAAATCACTCACACTGACTGGTTTCTGCTGGATTAAAATGCAAATAAAACAGGATATTAAATGCAGAACTTCAGCGATTTTTCACAATTTTACAAAATCCTTACATATATTTCTTATAATAATAACAGTGCAACAAACAGCCAGAAGATTAAAACCAGTTTGTTTGTGTAATGTTCAGCAGGTCAAACAGTATGAAAACAAGACTTATGTGGGTTATTGGCTGTGTATGTTGCGGGTCCTGAGGGTTGTTGAGTTGGTGTCTCTGATCGGATCGATCTGTTTGGCATTTAATCGTTCCTGAGCAGGAGTCGTGTTGGAGCCGGGTCGTGGGGGTTCTGGAGGGATATAAATGTTTGAACCTTCCTCTGACTAGAAGTGTAATATTTATCCTCCAAGTGGTTCTAATGTTGTGGCTGATTACAGACTTCAGTCAGTAATAAGTGTACAATTAGCACAAAAGTGTGTAAATAGTATATCCAGAGCAGGCACACAGTAGTGATGAAGATAAAATGTAATGAGCAGCCTCTCTGCTGTCCCCCAGTGGACGGAGGACATGCTGCAGGGAGAAGCTTGGTGAGTAGAAGAAGAAAGTTCAGTGTTTGGTGGTGGTTTCACACAGAAATTATTAAAATAAAGTAAAAAAAAAAATTAAAATAAAATAATAATAATAATAATAATAATAATAATAATAATAATAATAATAATAAGTGTTCCAAACATCAAAAATCCATCCCCCCTATCTTATGATCCACAAACATTCCCACTTAATCTCCTAAAACACTACATGCGAAATCCTGTTGAAATCAGTGACCTGATGTTCATCTGCTGGTGGAGTTAATGTATCCAACATGATCTTTGGCAGTTTGTTTCTTCAGATTTCCTCATTACAAAGTGCAGCACCATCCGCAAGGCTCCATCAAACTTCACAAACATACAAAAATCTAGAACTGATCATCTACATTTTGCTCCAGTCTTTTATATGATAGTTTAGTCTCAATGTGTGACAGGAATGTTTGTCCAAAATGTCCAGAGTCACAGTAAAGGAGCAGAAACTGTAACATGTTCCAGGTTTAATAAACAGGATGCCATTCTGGATCTATCGATGAGGCTGCGATCCAAATCTTTCCTTGTATTAAATCAAGATTTTGATTCCTTTTTATTTTTCTTATGTGAATAAACTTTTAAATGAATCACATTCATATTATTCACATTCTGAACATGAGGTAAATTCTAGTTCCTGAATTGCTCAGACTGTTGTTTGCCGCAGGTCAGATACTGAACCCACACAGCCACAAGGTATATTACCAAAAAGTATTCGCTCCCTTTCGACTTTTTCCGATTTTGTAAAATTACACCCACAAACTTCAGTGCATTTCATTAGGATTCAACATAAAATCGTCCATTATACTGAAGTATTAGAATTGAAAAAGTGACTTGGACGTGGACTATAAATACGCAAGCAGGGTTACAATGGAACAGCTCAGATCAAAGCATATTCAGGTGTTAGAATGGCCTAGTCAAAGGTCAAACCTAAATCAGATTGAGAATCAGTGACAAGACTTAAAAACAGATGTTCATAGACCCTATCTATCCAATCTAACTTGCTTGACACAAATTTCAGCCTCTGGATGTGAAAAGCTGGTATAAACTCAAACATATATCCTTAAGTGAAAAGAGGTTCTGCAAACTATTAACTCAGATAACGGTGACATTTTCAGATTGTTTCTATAAAAACCTTTGAAAACCTAGTGTAATCTTACTTCCAGTGCACAATTATGCATGATCCATGTTGCACACACTGAAGTTTGTGTTTGTAATGTGACAAAGGACGGAAAATGTCGAGGAGTGTGAATATCTCTAAGACCCTTTAAAATGTTCTCTGGACAAAATGGAATACATTACTAGTTCAGATGTGGGTGAAAAATCACAGCCAACTTTTACCAACTTTTAACATTCTTTGTCTTCATACATCTTCAGTAATTGTGTTTTATTTACAGATCAGAGATCTATCAGTGTTACAGCCCCTGAAACACATCTGCTTTGATTCAGTCTGAAAGCATGATTTATTTCCTGGTTCAAGCTTTGCAAAAAAACCTAAAACTTTAAACAGGACTTAAAATTTATATATGTTTTCTTAAAGATTAAATTTCCTGCAAATGCAACAGAAACTTATGAAAGTTCACAGCGTTGTGATTCTGCACATTAGCATGCAGACGTAGACCTTCAGAGTGAACCAGCTGATCGATCAGCTGCTGGACAAAATGCCACAGAGTCTGTGCAGAGCATTAGAGAACCAGTGGAGAATAAATGATGCTCCAAGTTCGAATACAGGAGAAAAAAAACAAACTTCTGTTAATCTGTTCATGTCTGCAAAGGACCATTTCAAAACCAAATATTTTGCATCATCAGGCAGCATTATAGTTAAAATAGCTGTCCGGACTTAATAATGAAATGAGACTGAAGCAGCAGATCTATAGGACGAAAAAATAAAATGATAAAGCAACTATGCCTAAAATGAACCAAAAAATTACTTTGTAATAATTCATATTTATGGGGCTATAACAGTCAAAGAAATTACTAACTCAAGTTTAAATTTCTATATCTTACATCAGAAAATGAACATTTTATTGATAAATTATTTATTTTTTTTGTTCATTTTGGGTTTTTTATTAGTTTTTTTTTTTTTTTTTACAAAATGTTCCTGTGGCGGCATGTTTTCTCGGCAGTTACACAAAAACTTTTCATAATTTCCATAAAATTATTTTTTCTCTCTCTGATGATTAGATCTACGTGAGTGATTAAAATTTAAAGCAGCAGGTTTAGTTATTCTCCCAACTTCATGAATCTGTAAATTTACATTTGTAGACTTCATTGTTTACATAAAAGCAGAACATTTTCTCTTAAAATTTTTACAAAAGCAAATCAAAAACAAAATGAATTCAGTCAGAAAGAAAGAATAAAAAGCCTTCATTTAAGCTGGAGTGCAGTCAGTGATGAAGAGGAGGGTGGCAGCTAAGCTCTGACTCAGTGTCAGAGTGTTTAATGTGTGTAAGTGTGCGTGTGTGGGGGTGTGTGTGGGCGTGCATGTGTGTGTGTGTTTATCGGTTGAGCAGCAGGCTCGGCAGCGTCTTCAGGTCCATCTGTGGGAGAACCATGAAGGAGTAGAGCAGCAGCCACAGCAGAAGCAGCACACACAGCTCCCAGTTCTCCCTCCACCTGAAAAACACACACAGAAACTCTCCACTTGGATCAGACGGCTCAGGGTTTAGACAAAAGCAGGCAGAAGAGGTTTGAAAAACAAAATCAACACAGATTCCCCGAGGACTTGTTAAAAATATCTAAATTTGGAGATAAAAGATTTTGCAGGCAGAGCTTTACAGAAAACACCTTTTGCAGACTGAAGAAACTTCAGACGCAGCAGAAGGTTTCAAAGTATTACACTGAAGCACATTTCAGCCTGTAATACTGATTCATAGCCGTTTTCCAAATATTTCTAAGTGGTAAGGGTTCCCACTGGTTTTTGTAGATTAGAGTAAAGCCTGGGGATGTTCTTTTCTTTTCAGATGAAGTCTGGAAACAAAGAAGTAGCAGCTGTGTTGGCAAATACACTCACAAATATAAAGATTTTCACAGCTAATATATTTTTATTACCACAATAAGGCAAAGTTTTCCAATATATTACAGACTCGGTATATAAACAGCAATTCATTGTTTATTGGTGGTTTATTTATTCATTTTACTTCTCCCATTTGTAGTATTTTTCTCTTTCTGTTGTCAGATGCTTCATATGTTGTTTTTAATGTTAAGTCAGTTAAAATAGAAGAAAATCTATCTATAGAGATAGAAGTAAATCTATCCCATCATCAACTTTAATTTCTTTCTCATCATAAATAGAAAATAATTGTGGGCAATGTTTCAACTCATCAGAGAAGGCTTAGGGTTTGGAACAGGAAAATGAAGCTGGACCACAGGATGATTAAATTCAGATTTAGGATCAGATGGATTGTAGAGGTGCATTTTTATCCCCAGGTATTTTAATCTTTGAATGCAGTCCAAATGAAATGAGCAGTTCTGATCCATAATCCAAAATGAATTTGATGATTATAGAATTGGACAAAAACATCCCACAACTCCCTTTCTCATGCAACATTACTGCTCCTTCTGTATTTTGTGTATTTTGTGCAACATGCTCAACACCACTCTGAGCTTACATCTCCTTAAATAGCTGCAGACAAACAGAGTGGTGCAGAATGTAAAAGAGGTGTCCTCACCATAAATCAGAGTCTTCAGCTTCAGCTCTTCTGGGTGCATCTCTCGGTTTGTCCTGTCAGACGTAAATAATTATTGTTATTTACTATCGATGAGGCATCAGCGCCCACAGAGGAGAAGCCAGAGGATTGAACTCACCGTGGAGTCTGAGAGGCGACCTCCTTTTCTGTGTCGGAGCACCGGAGGGATGTTGATCTCATCTGGACTGATGGAGTCCATCCTAAAAACCAGAATCCATCAGTTCAGGTCTGAAACCCTTAATTAGAAGTCTGTTTTATTGACTTCAATGCCCCTCTTGTTTATTTCCCTTCAGAGCTACAGCAGCTCTCAAAAGATTTATTTCACTTTGGCTCAGTTTCAATTAGACTTGTGATACAGGGAAATTCAGTTCACTGTTGTTTCATGTGACAGCTGTATGGAAGTTTTCAATTAAATCCTCATTCCCCCTGATATATGGATAATTTTTCAAAAAGTTGCAGATATAGATTACATATCATTCTTCTTCTGATTTTAAATCCCCCACACTGCAAAAACATAAAATCTTATCAAGTGTTTTTAGTTTAATTTCTAGTGCAAATATCTCACTGCACTTGAAATAAGACAAAATTAACTTAAAAGTAAATCTTCAGCAAGATATAGGAGCTTGTTTTAACACAATAACTCCTTAAAAATAGTTCCGCTGGCAGATTATATCATTTTTAACATGGGAAAAATGGAACTACTACTTTTTCATCAATATTAAGATATTACTGACGTGAAACAAGCTACTATGTCAGGTGACAAGTTACTTGTCAGTTTTTTTTTATTTTATATGTACTAAGATATTTGAACTAAAAAACTATTAAAAATACTTGGCAAGATTTTGTATTTCTGCAGTGCACCTAAAATAAAATTACTCAACCATAAATCACTCAACATCCTTTAAGACACATGTGTCAAACTCAAGGCTCATGGGCCAAATCTAGCCTGCCGTAGCTTGTAATGTGGCCCTCTAAACTCTGGAGGAACTCTTATTCAACATTACAATGGTGAGCTTAAACGTTATTTTAATCAAATGAAGCACTTTTATCTGTTTACCCCCAAATAACATCAATCAGGCTCTCAAATGTTTCTCAGAAATTCAAAATCCCCAAACTTTTGGGGAAACACAAAAATTGTCTAAAATATTGGGTTTAAACAGTTGTTGCTACCTCCCACCTGCAGGTGGCAGTATTTTTTACGTTTACTATCCTGCTGCCTCAACGGTACTTGATGTCAAGTTATTGTCTGTGACTGATGTCCCGAATAACAAAAAGGCACATTTACCATCATAAAAAGACGCAAATATCAAACAATTTCTAAATTAGAACTAAAAATAAAAATCTGTAATGAAGTACTCATCAAATGCAGTTTGTTAACAGGTTTTATCAATACATTCTGGAACAACCAGTCCTTTGAGGACATTTATGATCTTGATTTGGCCCAAATTGCATATTTTTATTCCTGCAGTATATTCATGCATTCAGATCAAACTGAATTCCTTTCAACGACTACAGAACCCAAAAGGCTGCAGCTGAAACATGACGGCGTCAGAAAAAAGAGGTCTGATGTCTGACAGCCTGCAGGGTTACAAACATGAATCCAACTGAAGAACAGAAACCCAGTTAATCTGTGATGTAAGAATTAATTGAAGCACATTAGCATCTATAATCCACGCCTCCTGAATTTAAGCTGCAGTGATTCATTCCTGCCGCCCTCTCAGATACATTTCTGGGAACTTGTGAGCAGAAAAAAGAGGATTTGGGTCAGAATGGTCCCACTGTTGTCCCTCGGGTCTGGTCTGGTTCTCACAGTACCAGAATAGAAGCCCTACCTCAGAGAGCTTGCTTTGCTGTCTGCTTCTGAAACATCAGCGGCCTGCGGAGCCCCGATCGTCACTCCGCACATCACACACTGCTCCTGGGATAGAGGAGAGTCAGGAGGCGTCTGATTGGTTAAAAAAAAGTTAAGATCCTTTAGCAAAACAATAAATCAGTCAGAAGGAATCATAGAGCAAATCAGAACAAATCAGAGGAGATAACTTCTATTTGAAATCTTCTAAGTAATAAATAATATCAGAAATATGATTGGTTTATTTCTGTTTTCTTTTCTGTCAGGCTCAGTAAGTTCACTGTGTTGCCAAACTAACTCAGAGTTCAACACCACCACACCCACATAGAGCCATTTGCATACATTTGAATTTTTTCCAGCAGCTAAACAAACTGTAAAGCTGACCTGATCATTTAGATCAGATCGTTCCAGCCCTTTCACCAGCGCTGAAACGATCAATCTGATTAATCGTGATGAATCAATTACTGAAATAATGGGCAACTAATTTAGCAATCGATTGATCGTTAACTGGAGTGCACAGACTCATAAAAAAGGCAATAACACCGACTGAAAATTCTCAGCACTAATTAAACTGAAACTGTACAAAAAATATGTACATTTTGCATTTAAAATAAAAAAAAAACTTTATCTGTACATTTTATCCAAAACTCTTAAGTTGCAATTTTTTTAGATTCATCTGGTTCAAATTCTTTAAAAGACAAAAATAAAAAAAAATCCAATTATTAATTTCTTATTCCAAATTTAATCAACAGATTGCATTGTATCAATTTTAAGTCAAGCAGAAAGGGCTGAGTTTTCACATGTTGATGTTAAAAGTATATTTTTAGCTGCAGATGCATCCTTTGCTACAAATGATCAAACATTCACTGCAAGGATTCTATTGAGTTTTAGACAATAAAATGTTTATTTTCTTAGTTAAAACAGGAAAAGGTTTATTTGTTTATTTGCATCTTTTAGTGTATGTCTAATAATTTATATAAAAAAGCATAGTGAAATATCTGCAGGATGTGACAATTATTTCAGTATTTATCCAATTAATTTAACCAATTAATTGTCAGAATAACTGATAACTATTTATTAGCTTCAGCCTTAAACATTTGTTTTCTTTGAATGTTTCTGACATCCAGAATCTCTTTAAGGAATGACAGGATTCAGACTCTGAACCCATCAGAAATAAAGGAAATCTTACACGATCCTGCTCTCCTCCACTCAGGAAGTCCATCTGTAGGTCCTCTGGTCTGTCTGAAGGTGGCGCTGGTTGAAGCGCAGAGACGCTCAGAACCGAAGGCCACCTCTGCATGTCTGAGTCAGGAAGTTCTGGGAGAACGGACTCCTCTTTGTCTGGGTAGAACAGATCCATGGGTTCAATCCGGTCACCGACCAGCTCCTCTATGGGAGAAAGTCTGTTGAAGTGAGACGACAGCTGCTCCAAGTTTCTGGGTAAATCTGCTGGTGGAGAACACGGTGTCCCTATCTGACCGTTCAGCTTCTGAGGATCTGCGGCCAGAACATTCTGGAAGCTATCAAACGAGTCCAGGAGGTTCTGTGGGCTCTCCTCCATCTCCCTTTCAGTCGGTGTGTCCCGGTGTCCATCAGACGGACTCTTCCCGTCTCCGTCAGGATTCTCGTGCTGGTTGTCACATCCATCTTCTGGGTGTGTCTCATCCTGGACAACTGGTTCATTTAAAGACTCAATTTCTGGGTCTGTCATTGGTTTATTGTTCTCTGGTATCAAACTGGACGGGATCTCTGGAGGTTCTTGTCCATCAGCCTCACTGCAAACAATGCTTGGTGGATCCAGACCTTGAGAACTCTGGACCTCTGAGTTTCTCTGCTGATCTTCATGTTCGTCCTGATCAAGTATTGCTGGGTAAGGTTCTGTCTCTTCATCCAGTTCCTCTGGCTCACTGGTAATGGAGATCAGAGGAATGTTCAGACTTGGTTTGACTGAATGTTTATTTGATGTTTCTGAGCTGCTGGTCTCCTCACACTGTGAGAAGTCCCTTAAAATGTCTTGGCATTCAACAGCTGAGTCATTCCCTTCATTAAAACTCTTTGACGTATCGTGCAGCTCCTCTAATTCATCCTCTGGAGTTGAATCAGTTTCATCCAGAGGCGTCTGCTCAGGAGGAAACTGTCCATCCTGGTGACTTCCTTCTCCATCCTGTCTAATCAGAGGGATCTCTTCAGGTGGTTCAGTGGAAAAGAAAGGCTCAAACTGGTTCAACTTATCTGATTTCTCAAGAGCTCCAGCATGAAAGCGGTCCAGTCCTGTTTCACAGAACCTATTCAAAGGTTCTTGTATTTTGGGAACTGCGTCCTGTTGCACTGGAATTTCATCCACACCCATAAGTTTGGTTTCTTCAACATCAGCTGCCAAGTTTGGTTCATGGTTTAGAGTCTCAGTGTTATCTGATTTCTCTTCTTCTTGGTTTCTCTCAGTCTCCATATCGATTCTGTCCAGAGAGCTCATCCCTTCATCAATGTACGTCTCAATAATGGATTCATCAGGACCTCGGTCCTCAACGGAGGAGATAAATCCCTCATCGTACGGCGTTACCTCCACCGGTGTGGCCCGGTAAACATCCCAGGCCGTCCCACTGTCACATAAAGAGCTGTCACTGCGACTCTCACAGAACCGGTCCGGATTCAGCTCCCCCTCCATCCAGGAGTCTGGAGAGTTGATGGCAGAGTCTCCAATCAGCGACTCTGGTACTGATGAGGGTGAGTGAGTGAAGGACTGCTGAGGGGAACCAAAGTCCTGCAGAACATTGCTGCCGGTCTCTTTGATGGAGACGTCTTCGGCATGGGGGGGGTCTGATAAAATGTCGTCGCTTGACCACGATCGAGCTGCAGCCACCCTGAAACGCGGCTCCAAGACGCTTCTGTCCTCCGACACCGAGGAGATCAGGAGCTTAGGTGGAGGTTGGGTGGAGTCCTTCTGGAACATGTAGGAACGCTGCTTCACTCTGCTGCAATGGGCTCCGTTCCTCATGTGCTCCGAGTCAATGTCACGGAAGTTGAGTCTGCCCATGGAGACGCTTCGTTCAATCACCTGGGAGGGTTCCTCGGACTGTGAAGGAAACAGATATTCATAAGTTTTCTTCTGTCAGAATCAGAACCTATAAAAATCAAGAGTAACATTTTGTTACCTCTTGTGTGCCGGGAAAGTGCTCCAGGAACTGGGAAACATATATGATGATGGACTGCTCATCCGGAGCATTTATAGTCACGTCTACACAAAAAAAATAAAAAAATTAGAATCAATTTTATCCTCTAAGTTTGTCCACACAACAAGGAATCTGACTTAGAATCTACTTTGCTCTCATTTTAAATATAAATATATAAAAAGACTTGCTGGAGAATAAAAGGTATTTTTGTAAATATGCATATCTACATAAGTTTAATTCTTTAGTACAGATTATACTGTAAGTTTCCACCAAAGAGACAAACTGGGAGAAGAAACGGTCTGTTTTTGCAAATAGTGCTATATATTGTCGACTTGAAGGTAAATGTCTAAACAGTTTGTGTCCAGAATGTGTGTGGCCTGCAGATATTGATGCCTGGACCAATAAAAGGTGAGCTCTGAGAACTTTGCAGAATGCATGCGAAATAATAGGCGTCTCTCTTTTTTAAAAACTAATTTGTCTGTTTCAATTTAAATTTCTATATTGAAAGTTATCTGCATCCTTCTCAATAATGAATGGGTAAATCGTTTTTGACTTGACAAAAAACTGTGGTTTATCTTACACCTTCTTTTATACCTTGCACATAATATTTTACCGCACCCTATTTCACCATCAAAGATCAATTTAGAACACCTTAGCCACTTTTTTAATCATGGAGCCTAAATTATTACTAAGGATCTACTTAAAGACCATTAAAGTCAAACAACTAGCGAAGCTCAACTATTTAAAGTACTGGACACATCAATGGTGCTGTATATTACCAATAACCAGGAATTTACTATCAGGTACTGAAATAGCGTGAAAACCTTTAAAGACTCTTTGCATATGTAACATATGCACCATCTAATAGCTCATCAAACTTCCTGATATAACTGTTTTTTTTGATGCACCAGTAAAACATTCCTGCTTCTGTATCAGCAGACGGAGACACAACAGCACAAAGGTTAAAATAGGAGCAAACTGGTTCTGTTTCCAGTGAAGAATAAACTGATAAAGCTCCAAATAATATCAATATAACACCAGGATGCAGGTTTGACTGAAGGTTGACCTTTTCAGTTGATGGTTCCACTTGTCTTACTTTACTGTTTTGACTGGTTAAATTTCCTTAAAGCTGTGACCAATCATGTAACAATTTCAACCTTTTGTTTTCTGCTCTTTTTAAGGACTTCTATGGAGGTGTTTTACTGAAGCCAGTATAGTGAAAAGTGAAAATCTGGATTTTGCCCTTTGAATACAACCTACTGATTTCTGATAAAACTACTGCAATTCCCCTCACTGCAAAAAAAAAAAATCTTACAGTATTTTTGGTGTAGTTTCTAGTAAAAATATCTCAGAACACTTGGAAAAATAACTTTTCAGAAAGAAATAGGCAATTGTTTTAAGTCAATAACTCCTTAATATGAATGAAAAAAATATTTCACTTATAATAAGACATTTTTCCCATGTTATAAATGAAAAAATCTGCCAGTGAAACTTTTTTAATCAATCTTAAGGAATTGTTTACTTAAAACAAGCTCCTTTAACTTACTGAAAAGTTACCTGTATGTTGGTTTTGTCTTTATTTAAGTGTACTAAGATATTTGCACTAGAAACTACACCAAAAACATTTAATAACATTTTGTGTTTTTGCAGAGTTGTCTGACTGGTCAAATCTTCCGTGCTGTGCCAACAAGATAATGGATTCAAGCATTCTCTATTTAGGTTGTAATCAGGTAAATCTCATAAACACAGAGCTGCTTCAGTAAGTTAAACCTGTTTCATTATCCTTTTCACACTAAATTAAACCATGAATGGAAACGCTTTCTGACTAGTTTTAGTTGCTTTCAGTAAGGCGGACCAACGGGTTTAAAACATGAGTAAACTCTGCGGCTGTATTGTGACTGAGCCTGTTTTCATCCTTGTTTGGTGATTGATTCCATCTTATCAGAACATCAGGAATGTGTCACAGCATTAGCAGCAAACAGCGGCTAAGTGACGGATCAAATATGTGAAGCTGTGATTTTTACCCTCAGGCTCCAGCAGTCGAGGTATTCCCAAACTGTAATGAGCTATCCTGAAGGCGTCCTCCAGGTTCTCTCTGGGAGTCCTCAGCAGGGCCTTCCTCATGTCCACCAGGCTGGAGTCGATGGACTTAATGACGGCCAAGAAGGCCAAACCACTGGTCCAGCTCTTCCCAAAGTCCTGCACGGCCACGCCGTACCTACGAGACCACAAGAGATCAGATCAGACTCAGTTTCATCATCGGTCTGGGTTTTATTCTGTTCTACAGCCAACACACTTCCGGGTTCTCCTCTGGATCCACTGCAGCAGCTTCTTTATGGCCTTGCTGTTCTCCCTCATGGTGGTGGCAGCAGACTGTCGCTCCTCTGACGGCGTGCTGCTGAAGGACGTGTCGGAGTCGGAGCTGGTGGGGATGGATGACAAGCTGGACGAAGAGGGGAACTGGCTCCGGATGTTTCCCGTTAGCTCCTTGATCTTGGTGGAGATGGAGAAGTTCGATTAGACTTTTTGAATGTCAAAAATGTCTGTCACCCCTACATAACTGGGAACAACAGGTCAAAGGAGGAGACTGTAATGAAGATGCTGAGGGAGACAGAAAGTACCTGGAAGAAGAGGATGATATTCCAGATGAGTCCAAGGATGATGGAGGAGTTTCCATCAGTGATGTCGACTGCATCGATGCTGACCAGCTTCACCTGGAAAAACACATTAATCCAGCTTTAACAAACTGGCAGATCAGACAGGAATCAGCTGTCTCTCAGCCAATCTTCTGAGAGACTCACGTTTCTCTCCTCCAGGAAGGACAGCACCTTGGCGATGTTGTTGAGTCGGAAAATCCGATGGGCGGACTTCTTGAAGCCGTGGAGCTACGAGACGGAAAATGAGAGCAGTTACACGGCTGCTCACGACGTCATGAGTTTACATGTAAATGATTAAAAACATTAAAGTCTGACCAGTTTGCAGCCGGACAGCTCCTCAAGCAGAGCCATGAGGACGTATCCATCCTGGATGTCCTGGAACAGATCCTGGATCTGCAGCGGCGGGTCACACTGTGATGAGACCAATTTTTATTCAGGATTTAAGGTCAAAGCTGAACATCCAATATTATATCTACCCTCATATTTTTCCAAAACATTTCAAGTGGAAAACCATCTCAACTGTTGTTTGAAGGCACTCAATTCACTTTTCTTCAGAGGATAAATAGGCTTTATGTTTTATATCCAGGTTGAATCTTCCTGTCGAAGGTTTTTGTGATTTTGCCTACGCAGGGTTGATAAGTTACAAGCTTCCCGTAGTTAATAAAGCAGCAGATTAACAGACGAGAGTCAACTCTGCCAACTGAAATCCTCCATTAGTCTGGTTTTAAGACTGAATAATTAAACATCACAGCTGCAGATGGATCAGGTTCCATTAAATCTTCCTGCTCAGAAAAATCCAGATTTGTCTACTAAAGCAGCTTTGAAGACAAACAAGGTAAGGTGATGATGGATGCAGATTATCACTGCATCAGATAGAAGAGTCTGAGAAACTGAGCCCAGACATGAACCTGCTGGGACATGGAGGCCGTTTGGGGTTGTAGGGGGAGTTGAGGAGCTGGAACGTTCCAAGATGGCTGAAAACAAGTGTTTGATTGTTTAATTAGTGGGTCAGAGCTTTGACAGCAGGCCAGATACACAGAAGGAGAGAAGAGAGGATTATTGTGTCACGGGAGACAAAAGAGACAATCAGACGCTGAGACTCACTGTTCACAAACTAAACTGAGGACAGAGACTGCAGAGGCTGGAGCTGCAGTAATAATAGCAACAGAGCATAATGCAAAACAAAACAACACAACAAATGCACCCAGAAGAGACAGACACTAACTGTGGATGGTGGCTGCAGAGGATCAATACAGCAAACAGTTCATAACTCCACATCTTGTCAGCAGGCAGCATCATTTCACTTCACTGATTCTGTTTCCTCTGAACGTTTATTCAGAGCAGAACTGAGTGTTTCTCTGTATGACGTAAGAAAATGTGGTGGCAGCTCTTCCAGCTAATCATGTCTGTTTATTACCTACTGGATTGTTTGCTTTACTGATTTATACGTTTAATCCATTTCATAAAATTTTATTGCAGCAATCTGTTTAATGCAGGAGTTTCCAGGATCAACTTGCTTTCATGTGAAAATGGAAAGACTGTGGGAGCCGGTCTTTGTTTGCATGGCTGTATATTTTACTTTTTATTGTGATTTATTGATTTTTACATTGTATTTGGGTTGCAATCTTATGAGGGTTTGCACCTACAACAACATAAAACCCCAACGTACAAGATACCAATTGTTGTATTGATCATCAAGATTACACTGCAAAACAAAGTAACTAAAAATATTAAATAAAAGAAGCAAGTACTAGTAGCAAAAAGGTGATTCAGTATCGGCTTTGCTGGCCAAGATAGTGTGCACAAACCAGGAGTTTGACACATTAACACTAAATTTATAAACTTCAGAAGAAAGAAAGGATAAAGAAACAGTATATGTATGTATATCTTTTATATTTTTTTATATAGAGAAAAAGAAAAGGCAGGTTGTGGTAGTGCAAATATGCTTATATGGTCTCACAGCCGAGTGTCTAACAATTCAGGCTGTAAAGTGTTCATTGTTTTCATCAGAGAAATTATGATGTGTGTACAAAAACCACAAAATAACAACACAATGATACTTTCTCCATTTTCCCACAAATGACTTTAAAATGACGAGTCCATATAAACTCCAGAGCAAAGTTTAAATGGATATTTTAAGAAAAAGGTTCTGTGCTGAAGGAACAAAAAATGTAACAAAGGATGTGAGCTGAGCTGTATAAAGTTTTCATAGTTGCAATTCCAACAGTTTTTATCACATTAAACCAACACAGAACTGCACACTTTCTTTTTTTAAGAATATTTATTCTCCGTTTGAACACACAGAAATATGTTGCAATTATCCTGTAATGCTCACAGCCGGCGTTCACACATCAACGATTAAATCCTGCTGGTTTTCTGGCTCAAAATAGGAAGTGATGTCATTCCAAGAACCACGTTCTGACCTCAGTTCATCTGAATTCAGACAACATGCCACCTGAGGACATTTTGAAAGACAAACTGATCCAAATTATGTACAGAAATCAAATCAGTTAAATTATATAGACTTTCCAATTATTGTCTAGTTATAATAAAATACTACAATTTATATATTATAGTAAAGTTTAACACAGAAGTGTCCAAACTGTGGCCCTTGGACTGTCTTTGTGAGGCCCTCGACTGCAATTCAAGAAAGATACAAATTTGCATTTTCTTTGCACAGAATGTAGATGGAGACTTTCTATTTTAAATCATGGCAAAATTGTTACAAGCATATTAAAGCCTTACAATAAAAAATGTTGTCTACAGCAGCAACTATTTAGACTTTGGTGCAACCAGATCTGCTTTTAATGACTCAAACTTGGTTATACACTTTTCAGTGAAAGGGACCTAAATCTTGTTTTTATTACTCAAAGTTGACAAAATGTTGTTGAATAGGTAAAAAAAAAAGTATTTTCTATTTTCTTTTTTCCTTCTTTTGTTCTTTTGACTTTATGATTTTGACCCAGGTGAAAAAGAGTTTGGACAGCCACACTCTAACGTTTAAGTGCAAACTTAACAGGAATTCCTCATTCTCAACAATAAATCCTACTTTTTAAACAGGAAGAAACCTCCATCAGGATGAGTACGAATGGCCACCCACTACAGTCAGCAGAGGGTTTCAGAAGACAGACACAAAAAACATACAGATGCACTGATCCATGGGAATCCTGAGGCAAGTCAAGCCCAGCATAAAAGTTTGGACTTTGTTAAATAAATAAGACCGAGTCAATTTATTTGGACCAATTTGGGACAATGTTGCAGTGTTTAATGAATAACTCTGCCCACATCCCGTCTCTCTGCTCCCCTGTAACTCCTGCCTCCATCCAGACAGTCATTGTTCAGTTCTGGGTCAGAAACAATGTTCTGTTGTGACTCTATTGGACTCTGTGCTTACAGTTAAAATAAAAGGTCAAACTTGGTAAGTATAAATGATTAAAGCCTCCAGAATGATGGAGGTTTAAACGACCCAACATGACATTAGTATCTGAATCTATAAACATAATCTGATAATTGATCATCCTGAATATGAGCTAATTGAAGTTAATGATGTCTGAACAGCAGAAATAGATTTTTACATTGTTATTGCCAGAATGTAAACAGTCATGCAGTTGATAAGAAAACAGAGAGTTATTTTGTTTAACCCTCAGTTACCTGCTACAAAATGCAAACTTTACAATCAGTTTTTTTCCCAGTAGTTAATTCTCTATATTACCTGTTTGTGTTTATTTCAGTTTATTGTCTAAAGCTCTAAAATTTGCCCCTCTCAGCACAGGTGTTGATGTAAATGGAGACTTTCTATTTTTATCTAGGGCAAAATTATCACAGATGATGTAAAAAAAAAAAAAAAAAAAGTAAATAGAAAATATTACCAACAGCAGCAGTTATTTGTCTTTAAATGACCACACACTTTATCAACATCTGTCCACAAACATTTACTCAAAAACTGACTTTGCTGCAACCTAATCTGCTCTAATTAATTTATTAAACTTGGCTAAATACAGGAAGTGTTTTCAACATAAGAGTGACCCAAATCCTGATTTTATTGATCAAAATCAACAAAATGTATACGTTTTTGATCTACAACAACAAATCTAATTACTTTATGTCTTTAATTAAAGTACTACACACTTTATTGGTGAGTAGGCAAAATATGTGTTGTTTTTGATGTGGTGATTTTCTCCTGTGTAATAAAAAGTTTGGACCGTCTCCTTTTCCCGCTGATGCCTGCAGCCTCTAACCTGCAGCTGATCTCACTTTGCATATTCACATTTTCAAAGATCAGACCATAAAACACAAATGGGCTGCAGGTGTCGAGTTACAGCTGACACAGCATGAATGGGTCATGTTCAGCAGTTTCTCATTATGACATCCATACAGGAGCTTCAGGGTCCCACGCCCCCACTTCAGCAGAGAGGGGGCGCTCTCACATAAACACTGAAGTTTCGGGACAGTTGAACATAAAACAAACTTTCCCTGAGGCGGAAATGGAACAGACCTTTTCTAAATGCAGGTTCATCCATCGTGTGAAGGTCCTCTTCTGCACCACTTCTCTTTCCACTGAAACACACAAACAGGGAGAGCATAAGAGGCTGCAGAAATGTGAAGACAACACAGAGATTGTAACATTAAACAGAATTATAATCGATTGCTGTTCCACTCCTGTCTTTTTTAAGAAACATACAAATTAGACAATTTCCCTGCATCACTCAGAGACAGGATGTTTACAGCTGTGGCCACTCGCTGACTCATTTTTTATGACATTATTAGAGATAAATTGATTGGTTTCTATTCATAGCTCACTGTTACACACTGAGCATAGATAAACACCTATAAAATATAACAGAAGAGGTGGATTCATGCAGCAACTAATAAATGTTGCATCTGAGAGAGGAAAATTGTCTTTATTTGATGTTTTTTAAAGATAAAATTAAACTTTCAGTGACTTTTCTTAAATAAACTTCTTCTGACTTGATGCACTTAAGCACTATGTAGCAAGGTAATTAAATCATACATTTATAACGGTAGAAAAAAGCAGAAGAAGCATTTCAGAGGATTTTGATTTCATGTTTCTTGAGAGAAATTGAAAGTTTCAGTGTTTTATTACAGCAGAAGGTGTAAACGTATTAACATGTTTGTGCGTCAGTGGGTTGTCACATTTAATAATGCCAGATGTTCACACACTTCAAACCAGCATCATTTACTCCAGTTCTGGGAGCAGGAATGGGACAAAATTCAAGCAAACTAGTAGAAGACGTTTGTGAAAGTGTGCCGAAAACATTTGACTCAAGTCAGAAGAGCATGTAAACCTTGATCAAATTCCCTAAAGAATAATATCCCTCTCATTTTCTGCTATTTCGCAAATAGAAAAACCTTTGGCAATCATAACTGACTTTAAAAAGGAAAAGTTTAGTCTGATTTAAAGTCAGACAGTGATTAAAAAAAAGATGCTATGTGTCCCTTTATTTAGTTTATGTGAATATCTGGCATACCAAATGCGTTTTATCAAATCTCTAAGAGTTCAAATTTGAGCTTCCTTCAAACAGCAGCTGATGTGATCAGAAACAGTCGTCCTCTTTCATCTCTGCTGCTGATGGAGTCGCTTCAAGACAAACTGCATAATCACAGCAAAGTTCATAATCTTTGACATTCCAGCTCTAATGTAAAATCTGTGTTTATGGATCCTGGGAGATACAGGATGCTTTTTTTTAAATTCTCTCTCAAAGTGGGGAACCTGATGCTGAACAGAGCAGGAAGTGATGGGAGGAGCTCTGAAGCGTTACCATGGCAGCAGTCAGCTGTTACTCATTTTTATGTCTTGAATGACTCAGCCCCACCCCCTCCAGCACACAACAGGTAATGAGAGCTGAGGTTGCTGTAATGGTGTTAACAGAAGAGGCTCTACTCCAGTGTGAAGGCGTGAGGACGGAGCCGCAGGGCGGCTGACGAATGTCACAGATGAAATCAGGAGCAACTTCAATGATTCTGCTTCCTTTGAAACCAGAAACATGCAACACAGAACCTGAACAGATCCAGGATTTTACCTGTAAGAATCTAAATATCCAACAATTTGCAGGAAGAGATCCAACTTCCTGGTTTTGTTGAAATGTCCATCAGCTTTTACTGCGAGAATATTCAGAGATGATCATTTTTTTAACTTAATATCTTTCACAACCAAACCACTTTTCACTAATCTGACCTGCATTCAACTCCAGTTTCGCCTCAAAGCTCAGAAAGAAATCGGTCACATCAACTTTCTTTTTAAATAACAGAGAGAAAAACAAATCAGGTCAACTTTCAAAAGTAAAAAAACACTGCACAGTGTTTAAATTTACATATGGAGAAACTCATGGATGGTTTCCAGGAAATATTTCTGTTTGTGATACAGTTAAACCCAAATTTGACATACTCTGTGACATTTGACTTCTAATCTCAATAACCGAGGTTTCATATTAATTTAGTAGTAAAAATTTGAACTTATTGAGGTCAAATGTAATTTTTTTTTCTTCAGTTATAGACTCAGACTGCAGCCCATCCTTTGCAACACAGACATAAAGACTGGAATGTGTGACTCCACCTACTTTCCCTTTAAGCTGCAGCTTAAAACACGGCTGGTCAATAATCCAACCACGTTTGGATTAAAACACCTTTTAGAAATTTACTACTAAATTTTTGTTAGTATTTTGTGACAGATGTTGTGTAGGAAGATATTAACACTTTGATGTAGGTATCTTAAAATAGATTTATCCAAACTTACATCGTTTTTGTTTATTGTTTTTATGACATTGATGTGGTTTTGTGTGCTGTGTTTGTTTCATGGGACTATTGATGGAAATTAGGATTTTGCTAAATTTTGTGTATTTACTTCACTGTTGTACGTTCATTAACATGCACTTCTAATAAAAAGCAATAAATTCAGGAAGTTCAGTAAATAATGACTTTGTATTTAGGCTGCACTTCAAGTTATTTAATCTGGAGAAAGATTTCTAATTAATGGTGTTTGTGCAGAGACCGGAACAGATTAGACCTTTACGTTTTTCAGAGGAAATAAATAATTTATTATAAACAAACATGATGAAACAGCATCTTAAAAGATCAGATTTATATGAAATGCAACTCTATGCTGATGCTGTGAAGCCTGCAGAAACCAGGTGCATAAAGGTTTCTAAAGCAGCAGGTTACCTGAGCCTCTGCTGAGAATGTTTTTGATTAAAACAGGACACAGTCCGATAAAATGTAATGTTCCTGCTCAGAAACACGTGATGTCTCTGCTTCATCTCACAGATAAGGCTTAGTGTGAACCTGAGAGCTGCTGTTGCTCATTTGTTTGCCATGCAAACATCAGAGTGCACATTTCTTTACAGCGCAGCTTTTGCAGCTCTGAAACAGAGCAAAACAGCGTGAAGAGGCGGCAAACCGGGAGCAGCTCAAACATCAACAGGAGCAGAAAAAGATCCAGAGGTTCAGACTTCAGCACATCCTGACCTCTGGGTTAGTCAGAGTTAATACAACAAACATGTCAGGCCCTACAGAGGCTGCACTCCATGTTTGTTTGTGTTATCAGATCCGATAATGGAGGATATTTATTAGCCTCGGGCAGGAACAGGTGCAGCTCTGCAGCATGAAGTTAAACAACAGATCAGAGCCGTCAGTCACATCAACAACCTGACCGTGATCAGTTGAAATGAGTGAATCCTTTCTTTAATCTGATGAAACATGAGTTCATGTAATTAAACAGCAGAAATCCAGCCAGCTGTTCCCTAACAGACTGTTTAATGAGTCTGACTGCGAGTTAACGAGACGAGTCGCAGTCTTCCTAACATCGTTAACCTTCAAACAGCCCTACACTGCAAAAACACTAAATCTAAAGAATGTGTGTTTGGTCTAGTTTCTACTGCAAATATCTTTGTACACTTGAATTAAGACAAAACTACCTTACAAGGAAGGTGATATAGGAGCAAGTAACTTTTCAGCACGATTTTCAGCAAGGAACATTTTTAAGTAAAAAGTTTCTTAAAAATGATGAAAAAGTGCTAGATCCACTGGCAGATTATTTCATTTATAACAAGAGATTTTTTACATGTTATGAGTGAAATAATCTGCCAGTTGAACTAGCATTTTTTCATCAACATTAAGAAATGACTTACTTTAAATAAGCTCCTATATCTTGCTGGAAAGTTATTTGTAAGTTAGTTTTGTCTCATTTCAAGTGTACAAAGATATCTTCACTAGACACTAGACAAAAATACTTGGTGATATTTTGTGTTTTTGCAGTGTAAACATCTGATTCTGGTCTAAACACAACCATGTCCACTGATTTCAGTTTATGGCGTGCTGAGGTGTGATTTCTCCCTAAATACAGTCTCTGTGAGCCACGTTTCCCCCTGACGTCTCTGATTACAGGGCTCTTCCTCCTCGTTCCTGCCTACACGACGACAATCTGACTCCCAGCCGCAGAGTTTCTCCTCCCGGGTGCCAATTAGAGCCGAGCAGTCGACTTCTTCCTGACGTCCTCCCACACGGAGACAAACCGAGCCTGAACACTGACTCAGAGATGAAAGATGACGAGCGACACCGATGAGAAACGATCAGAGCGGAGGTGTGAATGTGGCTGCAGGAGTCGCAGGACGAGCTGCGGCGATGGTAAAATATTCATGAAGGATGGGATGGTGGAGGGGGGGTTTCTGAACACTGCAGTGCTGCGTCGCCTCGGTTATATAAGATCACAGTTCACAGGGAGGCTGAGAGTCTTCATCACTCCATCTGCTCACATGTTCCACCGAGTTTCATAAACGGCTGTTAGAGAACAAGTTTCAATGAAATAATCACGTTATAAACATGATCAAGTCTAAATCAGAGGTGTTTAAGTTGCTACTTCCCTCCCATCACTCCCACGTCTCATACTGGTTTCTAACTCTACAGCCTGTCACTTCATTCATTATTACACTATGTGATGCTCCTGAGTCAGACTCTCTGTGTCTCCAGAATATATGAAAGCAAAGCTGGTATTTCTAATCAGAGCTACTCAGTGTCTCTTGATTCCCTGTTTACTACCGTTTGCCGAAGCCCTGATTTGTAAATATCTCCAAACTAAATAGTTATACTGATGCACTGTTGGTAATCAATCAATTCAATCTGTTTGCCTGGTTTCAGAGAACTTTACAGAATTTCCTCCAAGTGGAGAACCTGCACTGCAAAAACACAAACTCTTACCAAGTATTTGTCTAATTTCTAGTGCAAATATCTTACTACAGTTAAAATAAGACAAAAATTGCTTATAAGTAACTTTTATAAGCAACAGAGCGGAAACAAACTCCGTGCAGAAAGAACCCGGGCCGGGAATTGAACCCAGGACCTTCTTGCTGCAAGGCAACAGTGCTACCAAGTGCGCCACTGTGCAGCCCTAAGTCAGTAATTGTTAAATATTAATAAAAAGTTCCACTGGCAGATTTTACTCACTTATGGGAAAATATTTTGTCATAGGTTAAAAACTAGAGCTTTATATTAACATTCAGGGATTAGATTAAATTTTGTGTTCAGAGCCAGCAATCAGGAATCTGTTCAGAGACATGAATCTGTTCAAGAGCCACTTCAGAGTCCCAAATATCCCAAAATGTTTTTTTAATCCTGAAAAAATATCTGGATAGCTAAAAAAAAAAAAAAGCAGAACATAAACAGCAAAAACAGACAGAAACATGAATGTAACGGTGCTTAAGAATTATGGAAAACTTGGAAAGAAGTACAGATGATGACGGATAAACAGACAGAGAGATGAACTGATATTAAACTGAACAGAGTTGGACGGAGCCGGTTTCACTCCTGCAGCCGGTCAGTCATTAACAGAATCGATCAGCCACTTCCATCACTGCGCACTCCCATCCACATAAACACTTTTCAGAGCGGAAACATTGCTGTGACACACTTTTAGCTCTTTAACCTCAGCCGATCAAATGGGTTCAGATCAGTTTGTGTCAATCAGAACGTCTACAGAAACCACAGAGAAACATCTGGAGCTGCATCTTCCTCTCTAGTTTAAAACCAGACTCATGTTCTCTGTATCGCTGCTCAGAGTTCAGTGAGCTGATAACACAAACTGTGCTGGAGGTCTTTGACATGCCGTTCCCTCTCAGAGTCTCTGCAGAGGCTTTTTGTGGAGGTCAGGTTGTGGCTCCATCCTGTCAGCTGACAGCAGCCTCGCTCTGTAGCTGCACACTCCAAGTTAACCCTGATTGTGTTTTAATGGATTCTTATCAGCACCATAAACCGGCTCAGGAGTCCTGCAGCAGAACCATAAATACCTGAAGCATCAGCTGGAAGCAGAGCTCAACGCCGGACAGATAACAGAAGCTTCCAGAGTCGTAATTAGAGGCAGCATGTGGGAGAAATGTTTATGTTTCAGTTTTATCTCACAGAGATGTTGCAATTAAAAACCACATCTAATTTATCAAACGCTGAGATAAAATACCTAGACAACTTTCAGATTTAATTAAAGTATGAAAAACTCTGATTTTGCAGAAATAATCAGAAAATAAAATCTAAAGATCAGACTGAACCTTCAGGAAAGTCCTGGACTGTCCTCCCTCTGCTGATGTTCTGTTCCTTTCACTTTATCTGAGAGATCAGACAGGAAACAAGTTAATGAACCTGAAGTGTCTCCATGAAGCAGCACAGAAACAAAGCCGAGCTGCTTCAGCCCAATTTCAGTCACCGTAAGGTAACCGTTTGATCCGTCACATCAGATCAGGTCAGATCAGAGAGAGCTCCGCGGCTAAAATCATCCTGCAGATTATCAAAAAGCAGCAGCTCGTTACAGCGATTAAACGGGGAAACTCCGAGATACGAAGGGATCAGCTCCAGACGCTCGCAGGTGAACTTCCTCTGCAGACACAAAGTGAGCTGTTCAGGCTGAGATGAAGCAGAGCAGGTAGTGAAGGTTTATATAAGCTGCAGGTCAGACTCAGAGCATTTCCTCAAAAACACAGCAAGGGAAGGAATCACTTCAGTTAGCCGAAAAAAAGTCTAAAAATTCAGTTTCAGAGTCTGTATATGGGCACACTGATCAATCTTTTGATAAATACAAATTTCTGGTTTCCTTCGACGTCTCGTCATTTTGACTAAGTAGAATATTTTTCCTAGGTATATATAAAGAGAAGAAAATGCTGAAATTTCATTTACAAGTTTGTGAAAAAAAAAAGAAATTACAAGATTACAGAATCAAAAGGAAATTTGCTTCTAGTAGGTTTGTTGCCAGATCTCTGGTCACTATTAAGGCTGGGTGACAGACACGATTTATTGAGCTTTGAGCTACATGTATAAAGTTACCGCTTTTCAACTATTAATTTCTATTGCAACCATTGTCCATGTTGTTAGTTTGTAAAGGAAAACAGCTCTGGAAGAAGGAGTTCTGATAAGGAAGAAATGTTAAATGAACAAGCATGAAGTAAACCTAGACAGGACATTTCTGTTTATTTTAACAATGCTGCTTGGGTTTATGGTCCTGTTTGGCAATTACTCTGACAAAAGGGTGACAAACTTTACGAATGATGTCACTATCTAAGGTTTGTGTCTTGATTTTCACAGTTTTTAACCAATCTGTTGCATTTTCCAGTCCCGTTATACAGTATTCATTTATTATAAGTATTAATTTCCAAAATGGCAGATTTTTATAACAGCTTTTGGTCTCATCTTTGCACTGCTGCCTCTTTGGGTCAGGGTTCTTTTGGAACAGGGCTTAAGTTGACTCTTAATGCTTTAATCATTTCAGAGTTCCTTTGTACATTATGTTGTTTTTATTTTAAACCTAAAGACTAAATGTAAAACAAAAAAAATTTATTAAAAAGCACAATCTTGTTCTTGAGTATTTAGACCAATAAATTCTCTACCAAACTGTCGGCTGTTTTTATGTACCGTAGTTGTTTTGTGTGTTTTGCGAATAATTTTGTGGCCTTTTCTCAGTTTAGCATTTGTGGGGTCTGATTATTGGTCAGAGGAGATGCATTTGCATTATGACTTGCTTTTGCAGATATATTTTTCAATCTAATGAGCAGCAGCAGGTCTGCATGATGGGGCAAGTTGGCTGCACTTTACAACTGTTTCTGCATGTTTGGACATATGGATGCATTGCAGCTTTGTTTTGAAACTGAAGTGGTTAAAAAATATTTTCTGTTGGATTCTCTGGTAAAACAATTTCAAATGTTGCTTTGGTCCTGCTGTTGGAAGAAAAACTTAAATCAGATTCACAGTTCATAGCTGCATTGAAGCATTCCAAATTATTAGAGATAAAGCACAGATTTTAAACACTGTGATATAGATCATGTTTCACAATGATAACATATTATATCAGGATATTAATTTGAACTGCATGTTCCAATTCAAAGCAGCTACATCATAAAAACGATAAAAAACACAGTTCATCGCAAACGCAGCTGAAACCCAGTTAAATATTGAACCAAATGAACAAACTTCTGGAAAAGTGGGAACCTGACCATATGCCTTCCCTTTTTTATCCCACAGCACCTGAACTCACCAGCTACACACCGGCACAAACACAGCAGAGCCGACACAGAAGGTTTTCATTTGTTTTTGGCTTTTAACTGAACTGAAAAAGAAAAAAATTATTCAAAGCCTAAACGGAAATTAAATTTCAGCTGAGAACAAACAGTGTTTACAAAAAAGTCCCAATGCCTTTAAAATGTTATTTCTCACAAAAAATAAAATCTTCACCTGAACTGCACAAAAACAGAGACAGGAAGACTCATCGCTTCCTTGTAGTGCTGGCAGGTTTTTCTGTCAGAGACACACAGTGATGGACAGACAGCAGAAGAGAAGTAAGGCTCAATAAAAGAACAATTAAGGTGTCATGTCAAGATGTTGTTGTCATGGAAACAAATAAAAGAATGAAATGTTGACAGGAAGTGCTCAGCGAAACTCTGCCATGTATTTTCAAAAACTAAGGCCTTACAGAGCTTCAAGTGTGTGTGTGTGTGTGTGTGTGTGTGTGTGTGTGTGTGTGTGTGGGTGTGCACTCAGGCCTTATTGAAACCACCTGCTTCTCATAAAAAGCAGCATTCCAGTCCAGCCATGAGCTCAGCGTCCTGACATCAGA
Organism: Alfaro cultratus; assembly: GCA_903066825.1. Taxonomy (NCBI): domain Eukaryota; kingdom Metazoa; phylum Chordata; class Actinopteri; order Cyprinodontiformes; family Poeciliidae; genus Alfaro; species Alfaro cultratus. Next base: position 93,464 of record CAEFZX010009033.1, read on the forward strand.
CACAAAGAGACCAGTGACCTTTCTGAGAGGGCCGAGGTATTTTTAGGGTAGGAAATTGGGAAATGAAGTCACCATCACAAACTCAGCACACTTTACTCCCCTGAAGGTCCACAAGGCCGCAGCAGTTCGGGTCAGAATCCAGCCTGACGACAACAGAGCCAGTTTCACCTAAAGAGGCTCTTTACTGGAGCCGTTTGAAAACTGATTCAAGTTGTTTCAGATGTAGTTCTGAACTTTCTGTCTGATCAAAGATCAAAACTTTCAACCCGATTTGAGCAGAATTGAACGACGCAGAACCACCAACAACAATAGTCCGAAATAGGTGAGGTCATCAGAGTTGTGTTGTCATAATTTTTTTCTGCACATGCTCAGATAGTTTGACTGAACTCTGCAGGAATCCTGACACATTCCTGCTTGGACACGTATGATGGGCAAAGGGTGCACACAGACAGCAGAAACAAAAACAAAACTCAGTGTTCCTGCCTCTGAACCTGATGAACATGATCTTCCTTTTCAGGGGAACAGGCCACCAACCGAGGCTCCACATGGTGGAACGGGTTCTGAACAGAACAATACAAAGCTAAGAAGAAACCAACTCAAAGAGCTGCAGCAGAATCTCAAATCAGAGGGAATATGTCCGCTTTATTACACAGTTAACTGTCCAACCTATTCATCACTGTGTTGAACTTATCCAAAGGTCGGTGCAGTCTTAAATGACTGTTATTCATCCAAACTAAGATAAATAGCGATAAGACTCGTAACGGCACGATGATAAAATCAAAATCTGAATGAAGTGTTCGTTCTAGTTCAGATCTGACAACAGAGAGGAAGAGGAGCAGATGATGAAGTAATGAATGTGAGTGGGAGATGTTCTGCTTCAAGGTTATTTTTACCACCATCAGTGAAATTCTTTTAAACAAGAGAGAATTTCAGCTAAAAAGAGCCTTTTATGAAGCATAAACACCTTAAGGAGGCAATGTCAAATAATAAAAAACGTATCTAAAAAAGCAGGATAACAACTCCTCTACACTACAGAGGAGGAAACACTATAACATTATTATGTTATGTTATACGAACATAACATAAGACCCCCTACGGATATAGTGTAACTGATGTAACAACTCCTGATGATACAATGCAACAATATTATAACTCTTCTGGGAGACAATGTAGCAAATCCTTTCAGAAGAAACTAAAAATGTAACAATTCCTCTAAGAAAGCAGTGTAACAATGTAACAACATTTCTAAAAATGTAAGAACTTCTCTACAGTGGGAATGAAATTATGTAACAGCTTCTCCAAATGAAGCTTTTACATAGTTGTTACATTGTAACCTTCCTTTCTAGAAGGTTACAATGAATTATTTAATCAAGAATCAAAATCAAATCAAATTTTATTTGTATAGCACATTTCAGCAGCAAGGCATTTCAATTACCGTCTTTAAAGAACTAAATAAGCAATGTGAGAACTCCTCTAGGCTGAAAATCTAGCTTCTTAAAGAAATAATGTATCAAAGTTTAAAAAAAGACCAAAGAAAACATTTTAACATCCTGTTTTATAAAGTACTGCACCAACAAAACATACAATAGTGACAACTTCTCTACGAAGACAATGCAAGAATCTGACAGAATAACTTCTCAAGAATTAATCTGACAACTTCTTTAAGAAACAATGTAATATATCCTTTCTGAAAACAATGCAACAACTCATCTAAATATATAATGAAAAAAACATCCTTAAAGAAACAAAATGTAATGGCATCCATGCTAGTCTAACCCTAAACTTTAGACACAATACAGACAATAAGTCAGTTAAAGACGACTTGAAAATAAACACGCAACTGAACTCATGGATCAGATTTACTGTACTGATAAAAGTAATAACAAAAACAGGTCAAAAGATACAGATCAGTATCAGAAAAAGAAAAAAAATCAAACCAGTCTGAGTTCATGAAGTTCAACAGAAACATGAGGAGCAACGCGTTCAGAAGCCACAGTCTACTCACACTCCACTGTGAACATCTATTGCATCATGTTTTTGGTTTTCTTTAACTATGTTTTGCTTTTTTATTTCAGCCTCGTTTCCTCTCTACCTTGGTAATTAGTATCAGGCAGTCATTAAAGCAGTTTCATACACCATCGGTTAGCTCACAGAGAAATGAGGCAGCAAATAGCTGGTATGAGATTCACACTTTAACTGCCTGCTTAAAAGAAAAAAACAACACTGTTTATCCCTGTGACTAGTTACAGACTTAAAACTTGGAATTATTTTTTCTCCTAGATAATAATCTCCAAGCAAAACAAGGTGAAGCTGTGAGCATCAAATTATTCATGAATGGCTCTAATATCTTTATGAAAAAATGTCATAATGCACAAATGTTTCTCCTGATAGTTCTTATCTGAACATTACGCAGTGTGAGCTTCGGCTTGGATGTTGATCGCTCCTCCGGTTCCTGCAGCTTCGGAGGTGGGAGGCAGATCTGTGTGGGATGTGTGATGCGTTCAGCTCTGATCTTTTCCTCGACTCGTTGTGTTATGCAACAATCCCCCGGTCAGTGTTCTCACTGCTTCCACTCATCAGATGCTTCAGCCCACAGAGCTGCAGAGACACACTGCGAGGAGTCGTCAAAACCCGAGTTCAGGGATGTTTGAATCAAACGGGCCTGGAATCTGATGCTTTTCCATTGAAAAACACTGATTACAAACAGGGCTGACACATCCCAAGCTCAATCTGAAACAAACTGCAGCATCTATTTACTTCAGCACTTGATGAAACCAACCAAGCCATCAAACCAGACCCAGATTTTCACTTGATAATGAGTAACCTGTCAAACCCTCAATTTACTGGTTGAAGCTACAATCTGTAAACAGTACTGACCAATTAAAGGTGTTGCTTCATCGCTTCATGGTGTTGTTTAACACATCACTGTGCAGAGAAAGCACAAGTGATGAGATCAATATACAGATTCCTGCGCCATCAACCAGTCAATAACCCAATACTGCAGAAAAACTAAAGCTTTGTTGCAGATCTTGCACAAAGAATCAGATCCACATTTATAGCATTGTAAATGTACACTCTGCTTCTTTATTTATGAAGTAAAACCCACACAACATACTGAGGCATCAAATTTAATGTCTGGAAGTAATTTGGATTTTAATAAGAAATGGAGAAGTCTTTGTTCTTAAGTACTGAGAAGTGATCTTTATTCTCTGGATGCTGAATCAACCAGGAGATGAACAACAGACAGAACACAGACTGGACTACTGAAGAGTTGCGGCAAAGTAAACACAGGACCTGCTGGCTGATTAACGGATGACGCAGAGCGAGTTCAGCTCAGAAGTACAGCTTTGGTCATATAATACAGATGTCGGATTTGCAGCTAAATCTGACTAAATATGTCGTATATTACACACCTGACAAAAAGTCTTCACACACCTTGACTGAGTTTTTCCTTTTTGTCATGCTACAAACACAAACTTCAAAACATTTTATTCAAATTTTATGTGAATTAAAAAGGTGTGGCATTAATCTGACACCTAACAGCAAAATCCACTGAAACCAGTGGCTTTCTAAAGTCCTAATTGGTAAACAAACCAATTAGGTCCACTCTTATTATTCCATATCTTTATGGAACTACTTAGTATTAAAATCCTGTAAAGTACACAGAGTTTTATGGTTGTAACATTAACAAAATGTTAAATGTGGTTGTCTGCTGCGTTATCAGGCTGTTACAATCATATCTCCTTACTCTGATTTTTTTTAATTCTCGTGTTTCAAACTTTTCTCTCTGGTGATCCAACATGTAAGAACAGCAGACAATATCTATAAGTTATATAAATTGGACATTCTTCAGCTGATTTTGTTTCAAATTCAATAATTTTATTATAGAAAAATTTTAAAGCTGATGTTTCAGCCTGAATCTCCTACTTTTGTTTTAGTTCTGACAAAGATTTATGAATGAGAAACACTTAATTAGGAAATTGGCCAAATTCCAAATTATGCAAAATGATGTAATATCAATTGGCTGACACTAGACTGCACCAAATAAGACATTATGACCTACACACAGATTAAAAAAAACTGTTTTTGATAGAAGAAATAAGCAGTCTTAACCTGGAGAGCGAGAAAATCACCAGACATGTTCTGGAGAATTATGAAACACCTCAGTGCAGATTTTCTGCATACTTTGAACTTTCTGGGTTGAAGTCTGAGGCAGTGCTGGGGTTGGGGTGAAACTCCAGCCTTCAACACGCAGCATGGCTAAGGAAACGTCCACAAACAAGACGTCGGATCAAAGAAAGCTCTTTGTTATGCTGTCTGACTCCAGATTGATCTCTAAGATGATCCAACTTTCTATGATTCAGGACTGTGTGAAAGCTCAGTTTGTATGTTTCCATAGCAACGGTTGCTCAGTGTAACACTCATCAAAGCATGTTGTGTTTTCTCTGAAGCAAACTTCATCCCTGCCAACGTTGGAGTGTTATTTTTTAATAAAGAAATCAGATTCCTGAGTTTTTCCCCTCCTAACTCAGGCTCTGTTCAGAGAGGATGGAGTCTCTGCAGGTTAAACACGTTTAAAATTATCAGGATTTATTTGTACATTCAAGTTGCCACAGAGTAAAGATAAACCTGGATTCCAATTAAAGTTTCAAATCACTTTGTTTGTTGAGCTGCATTAACAAGGCGGTTCAGTTATTCAGTGAGTCATAGAAACAAACCAGTCAGCTGCACCTGACAGCTGTTAATCCTGAGCAAGTCTCTGAAAACCAGATAACCAGACAAATATTTTATATCGACAGGACCACAGCTTTATTTTGAAGGAACCTGACATTGTTTATGAAGTTAATGAGGCCTAGATTAAATATGTACTCTTATCTAAATAAGATTTTATGCTTTATACTGACACAAAAGTACTATAATAAATAAATTTTACAAAAGTATTAACCTAATGGGTCAATCAAATTATTGTTAAAATGAATATTAATAATGATGTTTAATTTAATATATGCGAGCTTTTGCTGCTTCTTTAACTGTTAAATTATTCTTTTATTATAAATATTGAATTGTTTTTGTTCTCTGAGCTTTTATTTTATTTTTCCAAAACTAAACCTGATGTAAATATAGTCCCTCCGCCCATGCGATGCGGAGGGATACCTTCAGTCCACGCTGGTGGTCGCATATAGATCTATAGCTTATAAATTAGTAAACAGGTCACGTGCAGCGGATTATTGTTGTGGGACCCTGGTGGTTTATTTTGGCCCTGGTCCCGGCCTGGTTCTCTGATCTGGACCCGCAGGGGGAGGGAGCTCAGCCTGAAAGAATGACCAGAACTCCTCCATCACTGGGCCGAACCTCCAAACTTTGTCACGCACGGTGCACGGGGAGCTGCGCGCTCCTCGGGAGGTGGAGGAGGCTCCTGGAGCTCCGCCGCTCCTCTTGTTTGGTCCCCCTGCTCCATCCTGAACTAAACTTCCCCATGCACGCTTTCCACTGTCCTGGTACCGACCCAGGCCCTCCTACCTTGCAGGTTCTGCACTCGGATGTCGCTGATCTGTCCGATAAACTCCTCCCGCTCGAACCAGTCCTCCCAGCGGTGCCCAGCCATCCGGACAGCGCTTTGGGGATCCGGGAGGGACACGTAGCTCTGCGGCCGCAGGAGGCTGCAGTCTGGTATCCGGCCGGCCCACAGAGACACAGCGGTCCGCTCACATCAGCACACCCGCATCCCTGCTCCACACTGCGGCTTCTTCCGTCTCTGCACCGCGCTCAGAGCCACCGAGCTCCGGGAGGAGGAGGAGGAAGGAGCCGCTGCACCTGGTTGGTGTTTCCGAGGTGGGATGGAGCTGATCCAGGCCCCGCCCCCCAGATCCACCTCCGCCTTTCTGCACCCACACACACTGGGAGCATGAGCCACACGTGCACATGCATTGAACCATAAGATGCTCTCTCACACACACACACGCACACCCACCCACAGTTATAGTTGAGAAATTATCTGCAGCAGGTGATGGACATTTATCAGTCTAAAAGTCCAAAACCAAACCCGCAGATGCAGCATCAGATCAGCAAATGTTATAATTAATAGATTCATCAACAATAAAACATTGTTTGAGACTAGAAAATCAATAGCTCTATTATGCATTTATGGATAATAAATAAGAATTTTAATGACCCTGCAACAACACAGGGGCCAGTAGTGAGAACTTAAAAGTCTAACAGTGCAAAATGGGTTTAATGATCTTCACACAACATGGGCTGTAATTATGGAGTTATTGTGAAACTCTGGTTTAATATTACAGCGTGAAAGCAGAGAAACATGATGGGAATATAAATCCAGAAAACACAATTTATTCCCTGAGTGACAGTTTTATCATATTATTCAATATTACAGCGAGATATTAAAACAAATGTATGTACTGCAGGGGATGAGAATAATGCCTGAATGAAGACAGAATAAGATATTCAACAGTAAAGGCAAACACTAACAATTTCTGTCTTTATGATTCTGGGAGATTGGCCTGTCCTAACCTACAATCCTATTACAAATCTATGTACTGTTGTCAAGAAAGGAGAAAACCAGAGCCAACAATCCAGATGAGCTAAAAGCTATTAAAGCAAACTGAGCTTCTGTCACACCTCAGTGGTGCAACAGAGTGATTGCATCCATGCCATGCTGCACTGATGCAGTAATTCATGCAGAAGGAGGCCAGATACTGCACAGATCATGGACATAATTTTCAGTAGTCCTGTAAAAATCCCCTTTTATTGGTCTTATTGTTCTAATATTCTGATAAACAGAAATAACACCTCAAAGAAAAAAATCTATGATAAATGTTATAAAAGTTTCACTTTCTGAATTCAGTGACTCAAAACTTTTGAGCGTAATCTATGAAATGCTTTCCATCCCAGCAGAAGTAGAAATATGATTCCACTGGCTTTAAAAGTATAATTCTGTTTAAACAACTTTAAAATATGAAGGCCTACTTTAGTGTGAGCATCTGGATTTGTCAGTCTGAATCACAAGTGTTCGATTTCTCTTGCAGGCCCCTGACCGCAGCAAGGCACAGAGTAGTCACAAAGTTTGTTTATATCTCAGTTGATGTGCATAAAACCTCATTATGTCTCTAAAAATCTTCCTGCTGCCAGGGTTTGGTCACAATATGTTCCTCTTTATTTGTAGGTCTTTCATTGACACAGATTAACCAATTTGGTTTTAGCTCCATCTGATAAAATATTAGTTATCTCTACGTTAAGAATTACTATTCAGGTTGTTATGATTCAGAGAATATCCAGGTTCGGTTAAATGACGTCAGGCTCTGATGCTTTTATGTTTTACATCTGGATGCAGACTCAGAACATGCAGGCAAATGAACAACAAACATTAAACCTTAAAAATAAAAACAAATTCTAAAGCTCAGATTAATTACAAAGACCAACCTCACTATTAACCACAACTTGTGTTCATTCTTTCAGTAAAGGTTCTGCAAAAGAAAAAAATGCAGCTAAGATTTAGACAATGCATGCAGAAAACCAAGGTTCTGGCAGAAAACTGTGAGTCATTGTTCGGTCTGTGGTTTTGCATGAAGCAAAGAGAACAGTTTGTGTCAGATTTCAGTGTGTAGAACTCTGATAAACTTGTTACACATCTTGTTTCAATATAGAGGAATGAGGTAAAAAAGAGCGAATGAAACAAAATATTTTCCATCTTCAATATGTGCTGCTGAAAAACAAAGAACTCCTGATATTAGTGGGACAGAAGGATTAAGTTAAAACAATGTTCTTGTGAATCCTCCACATCATTTTTCTTTGTCTTAATGCTTTGAAGGGGTTTTAAATAAAATGTTTAAGCTGTTCTGTAGTCTCCTGCAAGAAAATGACACATTAGTGATAGTAAAAAAGCTTCAGTTAACTTTCCCGTTCTGTTCAGGTCAAGGACGATTCAGCTCATCTGAGAGGGTTTAAATCAGTTTCTGACATTTCTGTCAGTTTCACTCACACCAGCCATCAGACTCTGATTAAACCAGATCAGAAGGAGGTTCTGCAGCGTGTTGACTCCTATCGACACACGTCAGCCTCCAGATTCTCCTGGACAACGTTCTGTTTTAGAACTGGATCCCACACAGCTGCAAGCAGAGGAGGAAGATACAGATCAGATTCACCAGAACATTCTGGTACCACCACAGGAGAGACAGAACCAATTAAACTTCACTATCAGATCTATTAAGTTTATTTATATGGTGCAAAATCACAGTATTAATCACTTCAACACAATATATTAAAAATGTGTTTTTCGCCTTTTTCTTTCTTTTAAATCAAGGCTGAAAACACACCTGTTTAGATTTGCTTTCAACCCATAATCACTGAAACATTAACCAAAATAATTGATGTAATTTGATGATTTTGATGTTTTTATGATTTTTTGTTTTTGTGTTTACAATGTAAAGCATTTTGAACTAACTTGTTGCTGAAATGTGCTAAACAAATAGACTTGATTCATTGATTTCCAGTTAATTTTACATCCAGTCAATTTTAGACAAGCTCTTAATGTCAACTGGTAATCTGTTATTTAAGGAAGCATTGTTAATTACATAAAGATGTCTTTATCATATGAATGAGAGGAACCATTCCCTTTTAAAAGGAAAAAACCTCCAACAGAACCAGAACCAGTGTCAGGAAAAGAGAACATAAGCCTTGATGGGATGGATCTTTCAGAGGACAGATCAGAGACAAACCCAAACGAGCACTGGGACAGACAAGATCATCTTTACCAGAGATAATCTAATTAAAGCCATCCAGTGCTTTTGCTCCAAAAAATAATTTGATTTAAGTGAAAAAGATCGAATTTCATGAAGATTTCAGTCTCTAAGAATCAAGTGGATCCAGTCATTTCTTTTCAGCTTGAACTTGCAGTCCAGTTTTGTCCTCATTCGTCTCTGATTCATCACTTACTGACTTCTGGTGTTATTCTGACTCTGAATGATTTAACAGCCGCCCTGCAGAAGAACATTGTGTGATTATCAGTGACATGTCAGCTGACTAGACTAGAGATTATGAAGCTGATGGTAATTAAACAAATGAAGCCACAGATACATAAAGACATAAGGTTACCTTCTGGTGATGGATTTACCAAAATCTTTAATGCAGAGCATAAAAATCCCTCTCTATCTGGAAGTTCCCATAACACCTTGCTTTTCTAATGTATGCACCAATATCTTAATAGAATTAGTAAATATAAATGTATTCTTAATTGAAAAGTATACATAATGTACTATATTATGTTATATACTTAATAAATTATGCATAATATGTAATTAAAACATTGATTTGGTAATGATGTTATGAGTGACATCAGTGATATTAACAAGAAAATGCATCATAAATCTCAAATTACAGTCACAACCACACAATTTATATATGAACAGGGAGTGGGAGTAAATAAGTTCATCTTCTTTCCAGTACTTTTGAGCTAAATGCATTGTTGTTTTTGTCTAAATACATTATTATTATACAAAACATTAATTGGATTAGTTAGAAAACGTCTTGTCCTTACTTTATGTATATTACTGTATATTTGTGTAAATCTGGATGTATATCTTTGGTCTTTATTTACCTATTAAGTGGAATTATACTCATATTTTCTGTTATATGGCTCAAAATACAGCAATAAGTTGTAAACAGTAATAAATTTCAACCTGTAACTGCAGGTAACAACAGTTTAGGTGTAGTTTTCCTCCAGTTGCATCTCCTCAACTTCCCGCTGTTAACATTCAGCAGGTTGGAGTTTCTTCTGGCTCAGAAACGGGTCAGCAGGGCAGAATCACGGCCTGCAGGCTCTCAGCCAATCAGCAGCGAGAACACACATGGTACTGCAGCTATATTTAACCGACGATCTGGGTCTGAGACCAGAACTGCTGGACAGGTTTCAGTCATTTCCTTTAATTGAAGATGTTTTTACATGGAATCAGAGGTTACACTGTAAAATTAACTTCATAGAGAAAAATCTTTTAAATATAGATTAACTGCATCCAGAATCTCTGATGCTGTTATTGTCCATCTTAGAAAACATTTTTTTTATGTAGCTGATGCAAACATTCGGTACCAATTCATACTAACAAATAAATGTTTGTGATCTGAGCTCTAAAGATTAAAATGTGTGATATCAGATCATTTCTGGAGTTGTTTTGCAGCAGATTGGTGAAAAAATGACAGCTCCTAAAGCTGAGAGGAAACTCTCTGCTTCTTTGGCAAATACTGAGCTCCAGATGGCAGCACAGCTCAGTTGGACCGGCTCAGAGGTAGAGGAGGGGCAACCAGACCCAGATCATAATCACATAGACATTATGTGATTTCTCCACTTCACATTTTCTGGAAAACCAAAACATGAGCTTTCTTATTAAACATAAAGAGAAGTCACTGTCTATCATGTCTTTTTTCCACCAGAATTTGCAAAAGATTTTAAATTTTTATCTCACAGATGATGGTTTAGACACAGTCCAAACATGCTGTGTTTGTATAATACTGGTGTGTTACAATAAAAAAAACAGTTGGTTTCAGTGTCTGGCAGTAAATGTTACAGTACCTTTTCCACTGTTTAACGGTTTACTATTTAACTTAATGTTAGAGCTCCACATTGTGTGAAAAATCAGTGTCCTAAAATTTCAGACAGATTGATAGAGAAAGTAAAATTTTTATCAGTTTAATGAACAGGACCCCAAATGTTCAGATCTTCAAAAACATTCCTCTTTAAACACTATTTTTTTAATGCAGTATTTCATGTTTCATGTTTGTCTTTGTTCAATTAGATCATTAGGAAATACAAAGAAGTTAATTCTTGACCCTTGTTGGGACTATCTGCAATAATCCTTCACTTTCCGTTAAAGAGTTTTAATTACTCCTGAAATAAGTTTGTTGTCTAAGTCTGTTGTATCCTGTAAGATATAAGGAGAATTTACTCTTTAGGGACATTGTCAGTGGTGAGACACGTAACAATATTTATTTATTAAAACAAATTAAAGTTGAGATAAAATCTGTTCCTGGTCCAGCACTCTTGAAAACTATAAGGTATAAACAAAGCCTGAGGTTCAGAACCATTTCTTGGACTACCTGGTCCCTCTGTGACCTCAGTTTAATCAGAACAACTCAACATAAATCAGATAAAACAACATTTTGATAATGAATATATACAGTACATTATATTTCAGTTCAACATGTAGCCTTAAGCTCCTTTAGCTGGTCCTAAAATGTTACATATAAAATTTAACATCACCTTCTGTCATTTCTGAGGTTTTATTAGTCAGCACACAGGTTTCAGAGAACATCTGATCTGACACCACAGGTCCAGCTCATCAGAGCTCTGACCCGACCCAGAGTTTACTGATCAGACTGAGAGGGAGAGTCAGGAATGTGACCACAAAGCTGAAAGTCCTGCTGCTGCTGATCTTCATCAGCCCTCATCTCTATCAGATGGTTCCCTAATGAAGATGTTTGTTGAATCTTTGTAGAGTTTTACACAGAATCAGGTTCTGCTCAGCAGTAATTCAGAGATTACTCAGCTGAAACACAGTTTCTGTGGGGCTATAGAGCAAATAACCCTGTTTAAGTTTTGGTTGATGGTCCAGCTGAGAGCTTAAAGGTCTAGGATCTGATCTCTCCTGTACCTGTAATGATAAGCCTTCATCTATTTAAACTGGTAACTCTTTCACTACACTTGATGTTCTTGAAACCACATATGTTCACCTTTTCATAACTGTGAAACTCTGTTTGGAATTAACTGGCCTGGTCACACTCATGTCTAACGGAGTATTTGTACACTTGCCATCATTTAAGATGCCTTTTATAAACACCAAACAAAGCAGGGCAAGTTCTGATATTTTCTTAGTCACATCTCAGAGCAAAGTCTCAATGGTACACAGAGAGCTTCTGTCACACACATCTCACTGTCCTTTAGTATCAGTCAGGAGAATGATACAAACAATTTCCAAAGCTTCAGATCTACCATGGAACAGTGAAGAGTGTTATCAAAAATTGGAGAAACTTTTGTGCAACACTGCCAAGACCTTTGCCTCCACAATGGATTACAATTTGTAAATTGGTGTGTAAAGGACTATGTACAAGCGATA
>CAEFZX010009035.1:0-17518 GCA_903066825.1 Alfaro cultratus
GCTGAAGCTGTGAATGTAAGAAATCAAAGTCTGAGTGGTAACCTGTTCCCACATCTGGTTTTGGATGTTGCCCAAACTCTCTGCTTCCTGGACATGTCCAACACAGCCGACATCGGCTTACTGACAGGTAAAAATATTTCTGTTGTTATTTCTTGTGCTGCTATGTAAACTGTAATTTCACCTATGGGATAAAAAAAAATCAAATAAAATGTAATAAAGTTAAATCTTATCTTATTTTAAAACTTATATTGGGGTCACTGCAGTTTTTTGCTTTTTGCCTGTCATTTATTTTGGCTGTTTTAGTATTGAAGCTTTAGTGGTAGTGATTTTTTTCTTGTTTCTTTCCTATCAGGTGCAGCAGCATCATGGTGGATTGGTCTTGTGCTGGCTACTATCCATATCTGGTACTTTAACATTTATCGTATCCAGAAGACACAAGACTTGTTTGTTCGGAGACTCTATGAGGGAGCTTTTATTGAGCAATCCTTACTCCTCAACACCCGCTTCAACATCGAGACGAGAAAACGCAAGAAGAAACAGTAAGTTATTGTGTGCATGTGATTAAAAACGTTTTTCATCTTCTTTCTTTTAGACAGAAATTTCAGTTTCAGTATAAATTAATATTCACATTACAATGGAAACAGTTTCTCATACTGGCAAATATTTTCATATCAAGGAATAAGGAAAACGCCACCCCTGCTATGGTGTATCTCTGTGCAACAATGTGGCATGAAACCTATGAGGAGATGATGAATATCATGATCTCAATTTTCAGGTGAGTCTGTTATTTTAGGTAATACTATCAGTAATTTAAATCTAAGATTTTATCTTAAATAAAATAAGGAATAAGAAAACTCTTTTAAAGAAATGTTAAATGGAAATTAGTCACAATTTCCAAGCATTATTGTCTAAAAATTCTCATTTTACTTTTTTTTTTATTATGAATTCATCCACACTTCGCGTTTGTCTAATCAAGACTGGACAAGTACAGACCAAAGATAGAACCTAAGTTTGATGATTTCACCTTTGAAGTCCATATCTACTTCGATGACGCCTTTGAAAATGCTCAAGGAAATCAGGATCGTCACCTGAACTCATATGCAAAGGACCTTGTACAGATAATCACAGAGGTTTATGGGTAAGAACCATTTTTACAGATAGCCTATTTTATAACCTGATTGCCAGCAGTTTGTGTGACATGCCATTAGGCTTGAATAATGATCATGTTTCCCATAGAAATGACTCAATAGGTGGTTTTTGCTAGCAATTTTTAGGAAATTGAAAAAGTCAGTCAGTCAGTGCTAGTTAACAATACAAGATTTAAAGTTGATCTACAACAATTAAAAAATATATTAGCTGAGTAGAGAACTGACCAGGTCATGATTCTATCAAATATGTGTAGCTCTTACATGTTCAAGTATTATAAAATGCTGGCAATGGAGGCACGTTTTGATTTCATTATGAGTATGCTGTTTAAATATATCTTGTGACATTCTGGTTAATGAGATAACGTCTATTAGCTACTCGTCTGTCATCTCATTAAATATAAAATGACTCTTCTCCTGGCTGGCTCACCACTCAGAATATCCTGATAATTATGAGTTTTCACTCTTAAAGGCATAAATTTTACTCCTTAGAAGGAAATATTGCCAGGTAAATTATTTATTTCTATCCCTTTTCTATATCATCAGCATCTTCAAGAACCTTAATAAAACATTCTTTGGAGTACAGCAGCAAATTCCAGATCAGTCCATCATAGAGACACCATATGGAGCTAGACTTGTGGTTGAAATGCCCCATGGGAATAACATTGTAGTTCACTTCAAAGACAAACAGAAAATTCGGAACAAAAAGAGATGGTCTCAGGTAGGTAATAGCAAATGGATTACCTCAACACTTTAATCAGCAACCTTTAGTTTGTTAACTATTTATTGTCTGCAGGTGATGTATCTTTACTATCTTTTGGGTTGGAAACTCATGACCAAATATCACAGACTCTGGCAAAAGGGGTACAATGAAAATGATCTGAGGAAAGAGTTCCAGGTGAGAGAGAAGACACTTTCTGGATATTTATTAGAGCAAGCATGCTAATTTTACTTTCAATGCGTGGTCAAAGACAACAATGTTGAATGTATAAAAAACAAAACTGTGCATTAATTTAAGAGAGAGAAACACAACACCTACCTCTTGGCTTTGGATGGGGACACAGACTTCCAACCAGCTGCTCTGATGCTGCTCATTGATCGTCTGAAAATGTATCCCCGTGTTGGTGCAGCATGTGGCAGAATTCACCCCACTGGATCAGGTTGGGAGCAAATGAGGGCTATTTTGCACGAGACAAAGGGCCATGGTGAGGTTATTAACCAGTTGCCTATTTGTCCTGCAGGTCCTGCTGTTTGGTTCCAGAAGTTTGAGTACGCTGTCAGTCACTGGCTGCAGAAGACAGCTGAGCATGTCTTTGGCTGTGTTCTGTGCAGCCCAGGGTGTTTCAGTCTGTTCAGAGCAGAGGCGCTAATGGATGATAACGTGATGAAGAAATATTCAACCAAATCCACAGAGGCCAGTCACTACATCCAATATGACCAAGGTACAAAACTGAACACTGCCAACATTTTGAGATAACTGTTTTTTTTATTATATAAAATGATCTAATGACAGCTAATAATTTCACAAAAGATATATTTTTTTTACTACAGAGTATAAAAGTTGTTTTCTGTGAATACTCATAGGAAAAAGGTCCTAGTTGGAGGTTTTCTATGGGAACTTTGCTTGTTCTCTACTTGTAGGCATATGTTACTCTCCAAGGCTCAAAATATGGATGTTAAGTTAATTGATGTTAAAATGTGTTGGTCACATAGTCTAATATTTTGCCATGTGATGAACTGGCAACCTGTCCATTGTGTTCCTCATTTACCACTGTTGTTGTGACCCAAGAGACGCTGCCTGGATAAATGGATGTTGAGAATGGATGGATGAACGGATCTAATTATTCAATAAAGTCAAAATTCTTTCTCTCTATATGTTGACTTTCAAGCTTTCTCTTTACTATTCCAGCATCTAAATAAAGATTTTGTTTTGACAGGTGAGGACCGCTGGCTGTGCACTCTGCTTCTGAAACAAGGCTGGAGAGTGGAATACAATGCAGCATCTGATGCCTACACCAACGCACCACAGGACTTTAAAGAACTGTACAACCAGGTAAGTACATAAACAGTGCAGAACACATTTAATTGAATTATAGTTCCAAATGTAATGACAATGATTACCAACAAAATTATCATCACCTACAAATGTTGACTTGGTAGCCTTTAAAATACAATTGGACTGCAAGAAATAAGAATTAAATCCTTAGTTTTCTGTGGATTAAAGTAATTTGGCCACCACTGATGTCATCCAGTGCTTTAGTTAGCAAAACCTCAAACTCAATGTTATATATTGAGATCTCTAAAAATATTTTTGTTATATTGCTGTTCTGCCAAACAATGGGTCTGTGACTGTGCTTGGTTGATGCTTCAGTAAATATCAGTCATAATTATATTATTTCTGAGTTCTTTTTAAATTTCCGACCAATTTCAGTAATTAGTTAATTTATGGAATTTAGGTGAATAAAAGATTTCGGGACACAAAAAAAGTGACATTGAAAATAACTACTGCTTGTCTACTTAGCGGAAACGATGGGGCCCTTCCACGATGGCAAACGTTGTAGATCTGCTTGGTTCCACCAACCTCGTTTCCAAGAAGAATCCATCAATGTCCAAACCATTCATGTTCTACCAGCTGTTTGCCATGATTTCAGCCATTCTTGCTCCAGCCACCATCTGTCTCATGGTTGCAGGTAACTGTCAGTGTGTACTCTGGACTTCACAAAGGCCATCTAATGACATCTCATATTATTTAGATGTTATTAGAGTGGACATGTACAACACTGGTACTCCATTAACATTTAAAAAGCTTGTAGAAATACCTTAAAATATATTGTTTCTGCTGTATCCAGGGAGTCTGTCCTTCATTTTGGACATACCTTCTGCTGCTGCTCTGGTCATAGCTGTGATACCTCCTGCCATTTACTTGGGTCTTTGCTTTAAGCTCAAGGCAGACACTCAGATCACTATTGCAGCAGTGTTGAGTGTCATGTATGCATTTCTTATGATGGCAGTAACAATGTCTATTTTTGGTAAGTACACAATTCTATCTAAAAAAATATTTGAGTGTTGTAGTTTTAATTCTAAACATTAGTATTCTTTGTTTTCTGCCAGCCTCAATGATGAAGGAAAAGACCATTCTGACACCCAGCAGCATTTTCATCGTGGCCATGGCAATTATTTACATTGTCACTGCACTGCTGCATCCTCAAGAACTTCCTTTGTTGTTCTATGGCTTACTCTACATCATCTGCATCCCAAGTGCCTACCTCCTGCTCACCATCTACTCCATGGTCAACATGAACAGTGTCTCATGGGGAACCAGAGAAACAAAACCTACTGCAGAGGCTGCAACAACTGCAGCCACCATCCAGCAAACTAAATCTCAAAAAGGTAGATTGATACCACTCTGAATGACTAGAGTTGATATTTCTGTAAAATAAACTGAAACAAATTTTTACTTTTACAGCAAAAACTACCTTCAAACGACTCTGCTCCTGGAAGAAATGTAAAAAATCCAACCAGCAAGAAGAAGACAATCAGCTCGGTGTGAGACAGGAGATCCCAGAGCCTATACAGCTTGAACCTCAACCCCAGAACAGTATTGTGGATGATTCCCCCCAAAACCATCAAGAGTAAGTTTTAAAGATATGAAAAACAAGTAAACTGCAAAGTAGTAAAGCAATGGCTGACACTATTGTTTTTTTAATTTTCCTTTTAGGGAAGAGGAGACCATTTTTTACTCTCCAGTTCAATGTAAGTGAAAGAAAATTGTTACTTTTACAGTGCTTTCATACTACAGTAGTGCTTTATAATTAATTAGTAGTTTTTTCTCAAACATTAGAGAATATAATTTTTTTCAAATGATTTTCTGCTCTACCCTGTTGCTTAGGTTGGAAAGCACAAGTGGAGAGTTTGTCCAGCGACATTCAGCTGCAGGTGGATTCTCTTGATGAGGTGCAGGTCCTTTAGCTTAATACAGCCTTCACTCTTATAAACACCTACAGCCATTTATTGAATTCTTTGTTTTACTCTCTTTATGATAAATAGCACCATTGTTCACCACTCATTATTCACATATCCCCCAGTTGAAGGTGATTTACTTGGCTTTAAAGAATCATTTAATCTGGTGATTCTATATTAGAATTTCACTGGTTAATCCACCAGTAAACTGTATGTAATACTGTATATGAATACTATCATTCAGTATTTACTGAATGACACCAGGCTGAAACCTGTCAGCTAAATATCAACAATGTCATACTTCATCTGTTGTTGCAGGATGAGGACCAGTTTTGGAATGAACTTATTGAAAAGTACCTGGAACCTCTGCAAAATGACAAAGAAAAACAGGAAAAGACTAAAAATGAGCTGCAAGAGCTCAGAAACAAGGCAAGTATGGAGGACTGGAATGTAATGTGTTTGAGATAGGCTAGAAAAGTTATATTCTTTTATGCTAACCTTTGTACTTCTTTCCTAACAGATTAATTTTTCATTCTTCTTTGTGAATGCCCTGTGGCTGGTGGCAGCCTTCGTCTTTCAAGTCTTCAAGGTCTTTGAAATTCAGATTGACATTGTTGACTTGAACCTCAACCAAACTGGTGGAAAATTCCAAATTGAGCCAATGAGCCTCATGTTCATCCTGGGCTTTGCTATTTCAGTTTTGCTTCAGTTTGTTGGGATGTTGTGCCACAGGTGATCATTGATTACATTACATTTTTACCAAATATATTTCTGTAGCTAGATTCAATTAAAAAGAATCATGTAATAATTTTTTTTCCTCCTGCACTTTTAGAGTTTTCACCATCATTCATTATGTGGCATTTTTAGAAACGGAGCCAAAACAACAGAAATCTGCTTCAATAAAACAGGTATTATTTCTATTTATTACTCAACCTAAATATTGCTCACATGTCTGCTGTGCTGTAACACCACAGATACTCCAACTGCCAATTCATTATAAAAAATGGTCAGTATTGTCACTGCATGTTTTTGGCAATTGTGTAAAAATGACCTTCTCTAGCTCCAAAAGTTTCACTCAAGTAGAGCATGACAAAGCATTCATGAGTAGAAATAAATGTTGCTTCATTTAAGTTTTAAAGTATAGCACTAAATTACAGTAGAATCAACAAAGTGAATAAAACCAGCTTCTTCTCATAATTCTTAAATATTCCCAATACAATAATTTTACATACTTCCTGTTGATGAGTTTATGGAGTTATTACTTGGTGGATGTTCTCAAAGCGTTGCAGTGTTTTTATCCACTAATGTTTCCTTGATCTCCTTCCAGAATGACTCCAAGTCCAATGCAGATTCAAGCTCAGGCTTTTCTTCCATTACTGACCTGAACAACATCACAAAGGATGAAACTGAGCTGGAATTAAGTGATGGGTGGGACAGCGGTAACGACTCTCCAGAGTTGGACTTTGAGGACAGAACTGAGGAGGTTTAAGTTTTAAACAAGATTGTTTTTTAGCACGGTTGGCACTTTGATGTATTTCCTGTGAAATGATGATTCAAAGTGGGACACATACCATCAGGGTAACCTCAATGTGAAGTATTTTATTTAATATTGTGATTTCTTAACTATTTATGACTTCTAAATAGTCATGCAAACAGGTCATGCAACAGTGTTTTTTTATGTTGTTCCAAATGTTACTCTCATGTGCAGACTGAGCCTGGAAGTCAGTGGTTATTTATTTTGAATCAGCTAGTCAATCCATTAACTAAAGATTATTAACATTGTTAATGTTTATTTTATTCTGTTTATCTGCCATTTTCATTAAAACTGTAACAGTTTATAGAAGGTTAAAACTGAAGGATGAGTTGATTTTGAATGTAAATTAATTGAGGTTTTGTGAGTTAATCAAGAATTTTTTTCTGGTGAATTCTGCTGGGATCACTACTTGGATACGTACAGGTATTACCTTGAAAATTGTTTTGTTAAAGTGCAAATACTAAATTATTTTAGTTGTTTTTACATCTCTTTGTGTGACCAGGAAGTCAAACACATTGTTTACAAATTTTATTTCCTGTTGTCATTTCAGTGTCTTCTTTTTTCTTTTGAAACTGTTGAATAAATACAGATAAAATATTCAAAAATATTTATGCACTCTTGCCTGTGTTTTATTTGACATGAAAACAAAACATAAACGCAAAACATGAATATAAATAAAAAAAAAAAAAAACAGGAGAAAAGACTAGCTGACAAGGGTTCATGTTTTTATTTGAAGGAATATAATTAGACATGCTGATCTTATTTTTATTGGAAATATGGTGGTTATTACTACCTGTGAATATCAGTAATTTTAAAAGTTAATTATTTTTAACATTTGAATCCTCCTTAGGATTTGCGCTGCGCGCTTAGGAGAAAAAAAAAAAAAGGAACATATCAGCTTTCGATATGCAATTTGGCCACCAGATGTCAGGCTAGGCTGGATTACATCTTTTAGAACAGTGGCGTCCGAGTCCAGTTTCAGATGTTTCTTCTCCAACACACCTGGATCAGATGAGAGAAGTCAGCCTTTTGACTCAGGCGTGTTGAATCAGGGATGCATGTAAAAGTCGGAGGGAGGGCGGCAGCTCTCGATGACTGGAACTGGACACCTCTGCTCTAGAACAATTGTTTTTTAAGATTACTTTTTGAGGTAAAGAATTAATTTTCTGAATGTCCAACAAGAAAAGGACAGTAACAGAGAGGATGATAAAAGGAATAGAAGACAAAAGAGAAGAAACCAAACAAAGTTGGCAGAGACTGAGGAGAAAAGGAGCACAGACCAGTCATCCTATCCTAGGGGTTTTTTCCTGCCACCTTTCTTTGGGGCAGGAGATTCCTCTGGATTTAATTCAGGAAGAGACTCTATTGGGAAATATGACACAGTTCCAGGATGCATGATCTGATTCTGGTTCTCAGTCATTTATATTTTCCAGTTTTTGTTACTTAATATGATGATTGTTATCAGTGGCACATTTTTTTTCATGGTTGAGGAGCAACAAAAATAACTTTGTCACATGAAAAAAAAACTCATTTAGGTGTAGAAGCTTTTTTAATGCTGTACATTGAGAATTTTATACTGGTCAAAGGCCAACAAAGATTTTTATTATTCAATTATTCAAGGACTTTATTTAAAAATTCTCACAACTCTGATGGCATAAAAAGAAGCAAGAAGCAATCAGTCTCTTATTTTTATTGAAGTATCTGTGAAACTTTAGAAAAGTGCACATGTTTAAAAGTTGGCTCATAAACTGTTCCTACTAGAATATTCAAAACAATCAGAGGGAGGAGAGTCCAGATCTGGGTTACACATTTACAGACGAAAGATCCTCATAAGGAAACATTTTTCTCTCACATGACTGTAATTGTAACATCAGAGATTTTGGTTTTCCTTCCTCCAAGCCTGTTTTTGTTTTTGACTTGATAAACTAAAATTTAATTAAAAATCTGTTGTGTGTAATAACAATTTGTGACTCTGAAATGACAGACTACATGTGGTTAAACTGAATTATTATTGCACATATTTTTATTTGATGCACATAAAATTGCTAATTTAGTTGGAAAAAAAAATCAAGTTTAACTAAACTTGGGCTAAATGTTACCTGATCTTATGCAAGTTTTAAATTCTTACATATTTATTGGAAATGTGGCTGTAACATTTTATTATATCCACACAGCATCCAACCCTAACCCTAATTTCCAGATAAATGTTTGAGCTATGCAAATAAATGAGTATAAAAGAATATGAGGAAGTTTAATTAATCTCTAATGAAGACATCATTACTGTTTGTGATGCCTGGGCGGTAACTTTGTCTTTATGGGGCCATTCATTTTATTTTTTTCTAGGTCAGAGCAGATTTATGACCTGATCCAGCATGTGCGTGTGAACTTCTTGGCAACAACAAAACAGGCAGCAGCAGCAGCAGGTTCCTTGTCTTTTCTCACAACAACTATAACGTTTGAGGACATGCACCTGATCTTCTTGACCTCAATTACAGAGTAAAAAACTGCATCTTCAAAGAAGCTTTGGATCAAAAATACAGTATGAGCTGCTGTTTGTGTATCTGGTTATTATTCAAGATGAAAATAAGCATTAATCTAGCTTTTGTCAGCTCTGACAGAAAATAATATCTTTGAGTTATAGATTCCCCAAGATTTTCTAATTGTGTTGACAAAGTGGCCACGACATTTATAAACATGCTAAATGTTATCGCAGCTACTAATGTAAAATCTCTGCCATTGCAAAGACTATAACCTCAGTTAGTTTGAGTCATCACCCAGGTGCACAATATTTTTATCAATACTAATTAAAAGTACACATGAAACTTAAAAGTATTGCTATGTAGTGCTACAGTTTTTCCTTTTCTTTGCTGGTAAACAGGGATGTAAAATCATCACTCCTGGTTTTAGTTTGCCGTCTTGAGTACATAAGTGTGTTTTTACTTCCGTTCTCTCACTCCATTCAATTAATCACAGTGAGGTGAGGTCACACGTTACAATTTTTATTTTATCTCTTGTTTGACCTTGTGAACTGGTTCTCTGAACTTAATTAAAAACTAATTAACTTAATTAACTAATTAAGTTAATTTGATTTTATTCCAAATTCTTCAAAACAAATATCAGTTCTTATAAATATGCACAATAAATTGTGAATATTTCTTTATTGGTTTTAGATTCTCATTTGTTCCTTTTTACACTTTTTGTAGTTTATTATTTGCATATTTACTTATTAGTTTTGTTGATTTAAGGGTTTTAACTTAAAGCTCAAGTATTTTGCCCTTACATTATTTTATTTTGAAGAGCTGCGGGTTTTCTATGTGTTTGTAGGGGTTACTACAAGGTCTCACCTCCATTTATGTTAATGCCACATGAATACTGCGTATTCATTTTCTGTGAATGCGCTGTTTATTTCTGTGAATAAACAGCGTATTCACAGAAAATGCTGTTTACCTAATTATTTTTAATAGCCAGGTGGTACCAACTTGGTAATTTTTTTAAAAATTGCTATGTTAATTGTCTTTGGGACTTAATAGTGTTATTAGTGAAATAAAGCCTATTGTTGTACAACTTCTGAGGAAGATCTGGGAAGAATGCTGAGTATTTGAGTTCTGGAGAAGAATCTAAGTTATGCTCAGTGATCTGACAGTCTGTTGTTGTTGTCTAGTGTTTTGCAGACCTGGTTTCCACAGCCTTACGTTTTTTAGGCACTGAATAGACGTAAGGACACACAACTTTAATTGATGGCTGAATAACAGGCTTCTGTGGTACTTAAAAAATATGACGCAAATGTGGAAAACCTCCTTCGGAAGCTAAAAGCCCTTCCAGTTAGACACAATTTTAGCTACTGAAGTATTAAAGGGGCAGTATTGTGTAAAATAACGTTTTTTTGAGCTTTACATTTTGTCATAATGTTATTCCCTCATGAAAATCCTACCTGAAGTGTTGCTTGGATTCTTTCATGAATGTTTGAGAATTTTGCCCCAAATAAAAAGCTCATTGTTTTGTAAATACTATTTGCTTCTCAATACATATTAAAATTAAGTGCATAACCCTCAAACTTATTGCAGGTACGTATTTAAAACATATTTGCATATTTGCTCAAGCATCAAACCTATTTCTGATCTAACTGTTGGATATGGGAGAAAAAAGACTAGAGAAAACTCTCAATGCAAAGCGTTAACCCATTCTCATGTACAGCTGGGATCCTCATGGTGTTTTAGTATTAATATTAAATAAAAGTACACATGAGACCTAAAGCTAGTATGTTGAGAACATACATGTGTTTTTACTACCATCTTGGTAGTTTATCACTCCATTCAGTTTCACAGTGAGGCGAGTTCACACATGAAAATAGTTTCATTATAACTTCTGTTTGCTTTGTCAACTGTCTGAACAAACACCGTTTGTTTCCAGGTTAGTTTTAAAGTTAAATTGATTTCATTCCAAATCCTTCAAAACATAAACTTGGTTCTTATTCACAATGAACTGGGATTTTACTTGTTTTATTGGTTTTAGAATCTTAATTGTTAATTTTTACACTTTTTGTAACACATTATTTTCATTTGTACCTTTAAGTTTTGTTGAATTAGCCCAGTAAGATTTCTTCCTAGAAGTTCAAATATTTTATAAATACATTCTTTTATTTTGAATTGTTTCTATGTGTTTGTAGGGCTTGCTACAAGTTCTTTCCTCCATCTAGGTTTTAACACCACACCTCACCAGGCAGGTATTCATAGACTCATAATTGGCAGAGACAGAAAGCTGTTTGGTTAATTATCCTTAATGACCAGGTGGTTTCCAACTCGGTAATTTTTAAGAAAATTGCAATGTTAATTATCTTTGGCAGTTATTCATAGTCAAACTACACCTATTGCTGTACAACTTCAAGTCTGAGAACGATGCTGAATATCTGAGTTTCTGGAAAGAATTGAAGGAGAGGCATGCAGAGTCAGTGTGATGGTTCCTTTTCGTCAATGTTTAAATGTGTATAGCACATTTAAAATAACAATAGCGGTCGACCAAAGTGTTTCACAAGTTACACAAACCGTCATAGCATAAAACAAAGATTAAAAAAATAAAAATAAAACACAGAGACCTTAAACAGCAGACAGCAAAGAAGTCCAGTGCTTTCCAGTCCTGATCTCCGTGACACACTGCCCTACATATTTTAGGTGTGTCCTGCTGAGAGGAATGCCGAGTATTTGAAGTCCTGGGTTAATTTAAGGTTAACTGTTCCTGTGTGTCACCTGATGGTCTCTTGTTGTCAGTGTCATCTGTATAGTACATTTAAAACAACAGCAGCTGAACAAACTGCTTCACTATCTACATCAACCATTGTAACATAAAGATTAACATACTCAAAAAAATTACAACAATGTTAAACAGAAACATTCATCCAGTCCACATAACTGAGGCTCCTCCAGTCGTTGGTATATCATCCCAAAGTGTTATTTTTCCATAGAAATTTTTTTGCAGTGACTTGCAGGAGTGAGTCACTTGCAAGTAAGTAGCTAGAAGTTTATCTAACTTCTAGGTAATTCATTGGATGATACACCAACATGAAGCAGTCAAGAGGTTGAAGGAAAAGGAAATAAATCTTTTAAAAGGGTTTTAGAAAAAAGACTTGAAACCTTATGAGTTATTCAGCAATCCAAGATCAATATTTTAAAGAAATACCTTTCACTGCAGCCACAGCTGCAAGCTCTGTACATGCATCCATCCATCCATCGCCTACCTGATTTTCCTGCAGGGTCTCAGGGTAGCCTTACTCCACCCGTCATTCCAATTAGCAGTTTGCAGAGACAAATCAACTTTAAGGTCATGTTTGTAGATTGTTGGAGGGAACTAGAGTAAATGAGGCAAACTCCTTACAGAGAGACCCCAAGTCAGAACATTTGTGTTGCAAGGCTACCAACGGTACAACCCACTGTTCCACTGCGCTGCCTGCTTTGCACATCTACAGACTGAAATTAATGGCCTTTCAAAATAAACCAGCTCAGCTACACTGGATAAAGAACATCTCTGGACATCAGTTTGCAAGTCTAGCCACACATTCTCATTATGTTTTAGGTCTTGACTTTGATTGGGCAGTTTCAACACATGAATATGTGCAATTCATTGCAGCCTGGGAGTGTTTAAAGATGCTCTCCTTGAATGTAATCTCCACCTCAGTCTCAAGTTTTATTGCAGCCTGTAACATGATTGCCCTGTGTGTAGTTTATTTTAACTTCCCATCAACTCTGAATCCCCTCAGTATGACGCAGCAACCAACCAGTGGGAGTGAAACGGTTTACATGTCGCCATTGGATTTCTTATGATTTATGTAGTGGAATCCTATTGCTGATGATTAGACAGACATCTGACACTCAGAAAACATTTGCGCATTGGAGTTACGCAGGAGAGTAAAAGGGGAAGGCGATGTGTGACAGCGGTCACAGAAACACGTAATTAGTAAGTCACGTTATTGCTTGGATTTTAGTGGGTATGTTTTGCATCCAGTGAAAACTAAGATGTCAACAAATAAACTGGACAATATGCTGGCAATTTAGTGATATTTCCACAGTTGTGGTCTTGACTGGTCTTGAAATAAAATCCAGAGTCCTCAACTCCAGAGATCGAGACAAGACTGAGACCAAATGCGATCAAGTCCGAGACGAGACTGAGACCATCAAAAGGTGGTCTCGAGACCAAGATCTAGAGTACTACAACACTAGTCTCTTCCTGTTAAGAGGAATCTTTCCTCCCCACTGTCACTACATGCATGATCTTTATAAGGGATTGCTTTTAAGTCAACAAAACAACACAAGTGCTTGTCCACTTTTGCTACATGATTGTCCAGAAGGAGTGAATCCTGGAAGTCAATGATTTGATACAATCTGCTGGGTTTCCTTATATAGAAAACCTTTTAAATACAGTAATTTGAATAATGGACAGAAGTTGATGCACTGTTTGATAACCAGGATTAGTTGCAACATATGTGTTTTTTGAATTGAAATATTTTATATAATATTATACATAATATTATTTTTTTGTAAAGTGCCTAAAAAGACAACATTTGTTGTTAATTCTGTCTTGGGTTTTTCATCATCATGGATGGAATTAGATAATACCAAATGGTTTTGGTCCAGCACCTTCAGGTGCCAGCAACAAAACTGAAGATGAAAAGCAATTATTTTTTAGCATCTAACTTGACAAAGAAACAGAAGACGAAAAATAGAAAAGTTTATTTGGCAGGTTGGTATCGGGGTGTGGACACTTAACCGTGTTATCAGATTTTAAAATATTTCCCTTCGAACAGATGTTTTAATTTTTCTGTTGCAGTGTATAAAATACACTTAGAAATATATGAGGGAAAGTTTTTACAATTACTTGGTCTATTTTTCACATATACACTTTTGAGAGCCACAATTTTGGTCATAGCACAAACACGTGACCCATTATGGGAGAGATAAAATCCACAGCAAACAAGAGAAAAAAATCAAGCAGTTGGCATGTTTAAAAGCCTTTGAAGTTGTATTTTCTATGATTACACCATCAGCATAAAGTAGAGATAAATTACTAATAACATTCATGAAAAAAGGATGTAAACACATTTGTTTTATTCCCTCCCATTAAAAAAGTTTTCAGTTTTAAACAATTTTCAAATGACCAAAAAATGTCATCTTATAGGAAGCTGGTACATTTCTGGCACAAAACTGAAAATCCTGCAGTTTCTGAATCAACCAATTCATATAATTTAAAAGTTTGTGAAGTTGTGTTTTGTATAACTCCTCCACCATCACAGAATGAAAGGTTTAAACAAATCACTGAACATCAATTATTAATGACACTCATGACAAATGGGTGTGGGAAATATTTTTTTATTTCCTTCTTTAAAGCTTTGTCAATTTCATGAAGTGAATAAGACAAAGATTTTTGTGATTAGTCATTACTTAATAAGGTTTAGCATGAGGAAATGTATTCTTCCACAGAAGTGAAAACAAAAGCCTATGACTACACAAACAAACTGAATCTAACCAAAACAAATGATGACCTTATTTTATTTCATAAATACCAAAAGCAAAACATTTATGGTTGTCATCTTGAAATATGTCTTCCTCCTTTCATAATCAGCTTCAGTTTTTTTGCAGATGTCTGCCTTCTTTATCAATTTTCTACTTCTTGCTTCAGCAAAGAAATAATTTATCTGGACTTGTGTGTACAACTAAACTCATTTAATACATTACATTAGCTTCAATAATCACATCTGCTTTATCTAGTTTTCCTTGATAATACTTTGCATACAGGGTAATATTAGTTCTGAAGTTTATGAAATTACTACTCTATAATGAAACTTTGGGTTTCATGAATGTTGTATCAAATGTTGTATCCAGCCTCATACAGCTAGAATCTGCCTCCAACACTGGCTTAGCAGTTTGATGCAGAACATTTTGTCAATGAAAATCATTGCTACAGAAAATTGTACGTCATGGTTTCCTCTAAGAAATGTTCTTCCCAGAAACACTTTGCTAATACTGTCCAATCACAAACATAAGAACCAATAATGAATGAATGTACATTAACATAAACAATTTCTTAATGGCACCTTAACATAATGAAAATACAATCATAGTCACAATTTTAGTATATTACTTTAATGGCAAAAAAAACAAAAAAAAACTGCCATAGTGATTCCTTGAGCAAAGGGAAAACATGTACCTGTATTTCTCTATTTCTAAAGACAAAAAGACAGATATGTCTTGGTTACATTTCTTTACATTGTGACAAATTGGCAGTTTTCTTAACAGGTTTAATTTAAAATGTCTGTTTCCA
Source organism: Alfaro cultratus (assembly GCA_903066825.1). Taxonomy (NCBI): domain Eukaryota; kingdom Metazoa; phylum Chordata; class Actinopteri; order Cyprinodontiformes; family Poeciliidae; genus Alfaro; species Alfaro cultratus. Next base: position 15,448 of record CAEFZX010009035.1, read on the forward strand.
CATTTATTTTTAACAATCTTTTCTTAATTCATATTGCTCGTTATTAAGTGACTTACCTGAAGTTGCTAAACCTGTTACACATTTTCTAGGCAGTTATTGCAGGTGGAGCTTAAGGTAGTTTATGAGTCAAACAGGTGGCATAAAAGGCTGATGGATGTAGGAGAAAACAGCAGAGCACACAGAGCATCCGCAAGTGGGAGGTACGATGGAGGAGGCAAACATAGAGGCAAACAGAGAACTCAAGTAAGTAATCTGTTAATCTGGCTTACATATATGCTGCGACTGTGGTAACCAATGACAACTAACATGTTGACAAAGATGATCTATCTGTCTGTCTGTCTGTCTAATCAAAGGCTGTTTTCAAAGGTTGATTTATTTTAATTAAGGAAAATTGCTATTCAAATCAACCTAGCCTCATGTAAAAGTTATTGTCTTGAAAACCTATTTACTATATTGTCCTGTCGGTGTTGCAATAACTTTCATCAAGAATTTACATTCATATATAAATAAATAAATGAATATATATATATATATATATATATGTATATTTTTATTTTTTTTTTATTTATTTATTTTACAGTGTTTGATGATGCAAAAGCTTGTTTTAGCCACAATACTTATCACAATTTAACACCGTGCATCTATTCCAGGAGGCCGTGGGACACCTGTCAGGAGGTTCCTGTAATTGAAGACGAGCACACACCTTGGAAGTTGTTAAAGCTTCTAAAGATCATCACTTTGTTTGCAGTTGCCATCATTGTATTTGGATTGGCAATATGTAGCAAGGTTAGCTTCATTTTAAAAATTTGAATTGTGAATTTCTAATATTTTTCTGTTGTACATAAAATCTCACTTTTCTTGATTTCATTGTTGAGATACAGTAAATATAAATGTAGTCATGAGCTGCCAGAAAACGCTGAGACATTACAAACAGCTACAAGGGCTGGAGCCCACTTCACCCAAAAAGTTAAAATAAAGTAGAGGTTACTTGGTAAAAGGTAACACAGAACATTTACATTGTTTAGTTTCAAAGTGGCAAATACAAATTCTCAACAGTCAGTTAAGGTACCAGTGTCCTTAAAAGGCTTCTTTTATTTTCCAGGCTTCTTTCCTTCTCCTCATCACTTTGTCCCATGGAGATACAAAGACCCTCCAAGCAGAGCAGAAACCTCTTGCACTGCTGTGTATTGGCTGCTCTCTCATTGCACCCACTGTTCTTCTGCTGCTGAAAAGCATTTGGAAATCATGTTACAAAACATCAAAGCTGCCAAGAAAATCATCTGTAGCTCTGGTAAGACACAAGATAATATTTACTAACTGTATCTCAACTCTTACAGATCCTTGACTGACACGGTATATTTCCTTGTTTCTGTGACATTTTGTTAAATTGAGCTTTTTCTTTGTCCCTCAGGTTTTGTTCTTTGAGTTCCTTGTTTCTGTGGGGTTAGCAGTGCTTACCATTGTAGCAATGCCACACTTGGACATTGTAACCAATGTTGCCATCCTGAACAGTGTTGCTGTCCTCTCTGGATTCCTGCAAGCAGTCGCTCAGTGCACTGCCAAAAAGATGAACATCTTCCTGCTGCCATCCATCATGGCCTCTGTGGTGATGGTTGTTGGTTACTGTTTGTTCTTGGTCCTGTACATTTTGAAAGACCCCACCGATGTGAAGACAGCCATCTGGGTGGGTCTTGCTGTTGGTGGGTCAATCTTGGTATCTTTCAACTGGTGGGAGAATTACTTCAGGGTGATCTGTGTGAATAGCAAATCCAACGTCCTGAAAAATCTGTTTGAAGACTTGACCAAGAGTCAGAACATGTTGCACATCATGTCCAGCTTACTGAGGATTGTGGTCACTGCCTGTGTGCTTGGTGCCTATGTTCCTGTGGCCAAGATGGACTGGGACATTGTGACCTCCATTCCAAGCAGGGAAACAAGAATTGTAGCCATCATCATTGGGGTCCAGCTGGTCTCCTCAGCGCTCTGCCATTGGTTTGCTTTGGCAGCCTGTAAGATGCATGCTGTACGCCGATGCTTCATCGTGCCTTTGTACCTGGCTTCACTGGCTGTG
>CAEFZX010009037.1:0-55679 GCA_903066825.1 Alfaro cultratus
TTGTTTTGTCAGCACATTCAACTTTGTACAGAACAAAGTATTCAATGAGAATATTTCATTCATTCAGATCTAGGATGTGGTATTTGAGTGTTCCCTTTATTTTTTTGAGCAGTGTACATAGATACATATACTTCCCTCTGAAGTATGACATTTCCTATGACTTTTTTCACATTACACAAAATGTTCTCTTGATTTTACAGCCAATTTTTAACCCCATTTGTCTAAAAGTCAACAGCCAACAATAAAAAGAAAATGTTTTTGGCTTTTTATTCATTTGAAAATACAGAATGAAATTGTATGATCAGACGTGAAAACAAAAACTTGGTTTTATCGTATTTATCCCAGCTATGTCTTGCATTTTAATCCCCTCCTACCACCTGCAGCTTTACATCGAAAAGGTTCCTGACTTTAATTTGTTTATAGATTTTGTTCGTCTTGATTCTTGAGAAAAGATTTAAGAGTTTTAATAAAAGAAAATCAAAGTAAGTCTCTTTGGGAGCAAAAATCTGCATCCCTGGACTTTATTTTAGAAAACGTTCAGTGAATAAAAATACGTGAATAAATGTGTCACAGTTTGGCCGATAACTGACTCATACTGTTTTCTTGTTTTTACTTATTTTTTCTTTACATCATTAGAGGGGGTTTTAATAGAGCAGGTGTTCTTCTTCTTATTAGCACTGATAATAATGTAAATTAAGGTAAATTGAGTGATGTGACAAATTCATTTCTCTATTTTCAGCTCCATTTTGTGGGAATATTGCCATTGGTTGTGATATGGAAAGACTCCATTATAAACGTGGTAAAATGTTCCGACTGACCTTTTCGACACAACTAATTAAAATGTTTAAGCTTTTCCTGTGAAAAGCTAATTAAAATTGCAAATGAGGCGAGAAAAACAGGCTGTTATTTCTGTCCTTGATTCATTTCACCTCTCCAGTTGGCTACATTTTGTCAGGCGTTTCATTATTGCGTTTTTCAGTAATATAATAAAAGCCTGGCTCGGTGGTCAGGCAGTTCGCCGCCATGCAGACACTTTTATGGCACCAAGTCAGAACCAGAAATTCAACTTTCTTTTATTGGGATTTTGTGTAACAAAACGCAACGTAACATGATTCTAAAGAGAAAAATAATGCGTAGAAATAAAAGCTGAAAAGTGTGGCGTGTGTATTCAGCTTGTCTGCATCGCAACCTTTTGCTGCAACAACATCCGGGAGTCTGTCTGTGATACATTGTTTTACAAACACACAAAAATAACTAATAAAATGACCCAATCTCAATCCAAATATGGTGAAAAGCAGAGAATGTGTTCAGTCTTTGCCTTTCAGGTGTACATAGTATTTTGAATAAAAACAAATCAGTTTTGGTCATAAATCTTAGCTGTTACATCTTCTGGCTTTGTTTCAACAGAGATATTTTTCTTATCTCTCTCCTATAAAGGTGTAGAATACAAATAAGTCCTACCAACTGTATTTTGTTATCTAATCAAATACAGGGAAGCCATTGTTCTTACTTGATTTTAAATGGTGACATCAGAGAACTTTATAAAAAAAAAGAAAAAAGTTAAATTTATGAGTTATTATTCTTCCACTTTGTGCTGGATCTTCATGTAAAAACTTAACTAAAACACACTGACACTTTTAACATGTCAGAGTGTGAAAAAAATATCTGCATCCAGTGGCTTTTAATGCACAAACCCAACTGGTAAACATTGTATTTGTTTGGGGGTTTTTTCTTATCTTAGATCTATACACAGATAGTTACTACACTTATAACTTGACCACATGATGTTAAGATGCATTAGGAGTGATTCATATTTCTAGGTGTCCCTTTGAAATTGAATCTCTGTGATGAAGCATTCACTTTTGTGTCTTTTTTTAGGCCCTCTCGCATCCCAGAGCTCCTGGCACACATTCCTGATGCTCCTGCTTCACATGGACAATTCAAAACACAGAAAGGACATGAAGGTTAAAAACAAGTAGCTTGAATTCTTCAATTTCGGCCTTAGATGCATGTCCCAAAGCTGCAGCAAGAAGCTCTGAAAGCTTACGCACATCCAATCCCCGCCTCCCATTAATGGATTCAAACCACTAAAAAAAATAAAACTCTGTAACCTCAGCAGCTCGGTATTGTTCAATGATCCAACATTCTTCAAGGACACACTTTTTAATTGATGATAAACCCATCAGTTCTAACCTCGGTGTTGATGATTCATTTTTTTTGTTCCTTTTGAATGTGGGAGTACTTTGAGGCAAGCAACCTTGAGAGATCTTGCTTCAATGAGATCGTGCACAAGATAACCAAAAAGAAGCTCAGAACAAACCAGTTATTTTCTGCCCACACCTCCCTCATCCGTCTCATTTATCCATCAAATATAAAGAAAGGCATTTCCACTTGAAGTTTAAGAAATGACGCTTAAAGTCAAGATTTCTGGCTGTGTTTACTTAAGTGTGTAGAGCTTGAGTAAATTTACTGTATTATAGAAAATAATGCTAGCTGCACACAGGCTGGTTAAAGAGTTAGACACCCTGCGTCATGATAAACATGAATGGATATTGGTGTAAAAGCCAAAGGTGGTTGGCTATTAGAGTCTAAATACTGGAGTGTTTTTCAGAAGATTAACTAAACCTGTAGAGGAAAATACCGGCTCGTCAATCAGAGTTAAATATTTGTTTACAATTTTTAATAAAACAAGAACTTACAAACTAGCAGGACGACACATGGAGCAGGAACAAACAGAAACCAGTTCATGGGGTTAAACAGGATGTAAGAGGAGGATCCACCAAGGAGTGGCCAAAGGAGAGGTGGTAAAATACTAGAAGTTTGAATGCTGGGACAATGGACCAGTGCTAAATGGAAAACAAGGTGCAAGTGTGAGAGGAGAGGAGAGCAGAAAAAAAAACCTAGCCAAATCTAGCTGTGACAAAAGCTAGCCAAACATAGACAGGTTGTAAGTAATACACATAATCTAAATAAACTAAGAGTAAAACAGAACAAACTGATGCAATCAAAGAAAGAACATCTAAGGAAAAACGCAGATAGCAAATAAAAACCCCAAAATCCTCACAAGAACATAGTGGTGGCAGCGCCATGGTGTGGGGGTGCAGGAAAGCTTATCAGATTTGATGACAAGGCGACTGGGGGTAAATTTAGGATGATTCTGGAGAAAAACCTGCAAGATGCAGCAGAAAGACTTGAGACTGGAGAGGAGGGTCAGCAGGACAATGACCCGAAACAACATGGCTTGCAGCTGTAAGTTCACTGAAAGGCAGTTCTACAAAATACTGACTCTCAGGGACAGGTGTGCATCCTTTCTGATTGCACTGGACCAGCAGCTTCCTGCAGCCATAAGCAGGTTAAGATGACGAATGCATGCTTTTCCTTCCACGCCACACGTAAGTGCTTTTGTGTTGCATCAGATAAAATCCCAGTGAAATATGCTGAGGTTTGTTGAAGGGGTGTGAATACTATGGACACATGACTGCGACCTAGAAAGAAGTAGGTCGGGAGCCAGCAGAGACTCAGTGTGTCTCCAAGATGTGTTCAAATGTTGCTTGAACATGAATTAATGAAGGAATGAGTACATGTAATACAAATGTCCTCCCAACCTTTGAAGTGTGAGTTCAGTTTATTAGTGGCAGAAAATGTCAATAAAATCTGAACACATGAACGTTACAAAAACAGCACAGCGTCAGAGAGCGACCTTATATAATGAATGCTTCTGATTTATTAAATGGGTAAAAAAACAAACCATGAAAAGAGAACAGTGTACATTACAGAAAAGGTCAGCTTTTGGTCACATCGAAAGTACTCCCAGTACTGCATCAGAGTTGATAATTATATAATAATATAGATTTGTTTCCTCTGTTGTGTGTCTGTTTTTCAGCCACTTAGAAACTTCCCTTGAAGGCCTTGTTTTGTACATTTGTATCATCTTAATATTTAAAGTATACCTTTAATTTCTAGTTGTCACATCAGGAATATTAGTTGAAAATTTTATCCTCTAAAAAAACACGTCAGCATTAGTGTTTATCTACATTCAGTCAAAAATCAAGTCATTTTAACCTATTTATGTAAAGTGATGGGGAAAAGTATTTGCGTCTTTACAAATTTCTTCTGTTTTTGCTTTTTAGTCACACTTAAAATGTTCCACAGACAAAGGCAAAGATAACATGAGTAAATAGAAAAAACTGTTTTCAAATTATTATTTCACTTGAGGGGACAGAAATGTATCCAAACTGCACTTTTTGGAAAGCTGAGCTGAACTTCACTGCAGAAGCTCGTGGAAAATGCAAATCAGTTCAAAATGACCTGCCTGACAACAGGAAGTAGGTTAAAAGATTTCAAAAAGGAACACATCACTGACATCTATTATCAATCTGAAGTGTTACAAAGCCTTTGGACTTCAGTGGACCACAGTGAGAGCCATTGTCTGCACATGGAGAAAACAGGAAGGCGAAGAATCATCCCAGTAACCTACCAACGGTACGCCATCAAGGATTCATCCAGGAGCTAACAAAAGAACCAAGAAATACATAAAAACTCATTCAAAAGAGGCAGGACAATGGACAAAGAGAAACTCACTGCTAACCCAAAACATCATAAATGATATTTATCAAAAACATCCTAAAAGTTCCCAAAAACTCGTGGGAAAACATTTGGCGGGACGATAGTGGAACTGTCTGAAGGTGTGGGTCCAGTTACAGCTGGAGTAAAACTGTCAACATTTCAGAAAAAGAATATTATACCTACAAACAAACGTGGTGGTAGTGGTAGTGTGATGGTTTGGGCTGCTTTTCTGCTACAGGATCTGGATAATTTGCGGTAGCTGATGGAAAAACAAAGGCTTCTGTCTACCATAAAATTTTGTGGGAGCACGTCAGGCCATCAGTCTTTCCCTTTGAGTTAAAAACATTTTGGTAATGCAGCTGAACAATAATCCCAAGCACATTAGCAACTTCTCCTCTGAATGACTCAAAAGTTTCCTTTTGGAGTGACCTAGTCAAAGTCTGGACCTAAATCCAAATAATTTGCTTCATTTTGACCACAAACGTGCTGGAAAACCTCCAGTGTGGCTCAACTAAAATGATTCAAGAGAGGCCAAACTTTCTCCACAACGATGTGAAAAACTCACATCCAGTTAGGATGTCTGAAAAGAAAATTAGTTTGATGATGTGAAACATTTAAGTGCGACAAAAACATTTGAAAAACAGAACAAATCTATAAGAGGATGAAAACCTTTTCACAGCTCTGCACATGTATCTTTTACTATACTCACTTGAACAATGAGCTACTGCGGTATCTACAGTGTTTTACATCAGACACACCAGTAACAGACAAAACATAAAAAATCTGAGTAAAGCAGGAAACCAAAACTGAACTAAAACTCTGTACAGTTAATCTCTGAACAGCAATGAGTAACCCTTTATGTTTTATACACAGAAACAACTGTACAAATCATACAGTAATAAACTGGAAATTAAACACTTTTAAAATTTGTAGTATTTTACCATTTTATCAACACATTTCTATACAGCTGTTTAATTCCCCTTTATCCAGCCACTAACATATTTCACATCAACTTACACATAACATAATTTATGCACTTAATGACAAGCTCTGATGAATCTAAAACTCACATTCACTGTCAAAATTAATAATAGCCATAATCTTTTATGCTACGAGCTCAATACATCCCTCTTAGATTAGTAAACTTATTGCAGTTCTTTTACTTCTGGGCTCCAGATGCTCAGAGAAGCTGCTTGAGGCCTGCAGGCGGGTCTCCATTCACAGCCGAGTGGAGAATAAAGTCGAGTACTGACTGCATGACTCTGGTAAACAGGTCGGTACATTCTACTTACATCTGAATGCACAGACATGTGGCCAAAAACAGGAAGAAAGAGAGAAAAAAAATCAGTCCAGCACAGTGTGTTCTCCAGTTTTCATCCCTGAAACACACACACACGCACACGCACCCCTCCGAGCGTCTCACCCGACTCCAGGTGGACGGGATCTGTCAGTATGTCCGTGCGGATGGACAGGACTCGCTACGACGGCAAAGCGGCAACACATTCACACACTCACTTTGAAACACGTTGCAGTTACGACACAGCTCTTCTGGATGTGCTGTAGCCCAGGTTGCCGCTGCCGCTCTTCTGTGTGATTTTGATCGTCGTGGCAACCGTCAGGCTCGGCGTCATGGCGGCGGGGAAGCCGGACGTCACGGCCGACGCGAAGCCGACCGTGGCGCTGAGGGCGGGGGCCGGCTCGCTGGGGCAGCCGTGCTGCAGCAGGACGTCGATGCACTCCTGGCCCCCGGCGCCCTGAGCCAGAGCCAGCGCCGTCTGACCCTGAGCGTCCCGATGCCGCACGTCACAGCCGTACTGCAGGCGCAAACGGAGACAGTAGGAAGCCTGGTTAAAGTGGGACGCTTATGTCTGACCAACACGGCCTTACGGAAATACTGGCATCTCTGAAATTGCGTCATATTCTGTCACGACAGATCAACACAAAGTACTGCATAATTGCAAAGTAAAGGGAAACTGTATTGTCAAAAGTATTTACATGTAAAAGTCTGATGCCATGTGCGTCTGTGTTTACCCCCTTTATTCTTACAACTTTAAATAAAACTCAGTAAAAACTTTTTTTTTTTTTTTTTGCTGTGGAGTGCTTTTCTGTAGTAGAGATGATGGGAAGATGAATGGAGGAAAATAACCAGATATACTTTAAGAAAACCTCTTAGAAGCTGCAACAAACTTCAGGCTGGAGAGATTCAGTTTCCAGCAGAACAAGGACCCGAAATTGACAAGACTAAGCTAAAATTAAAAGTTTTAATTCAAATATTTATGTGAGCAGTCTAGTTAAAGATGACCAATTGTGCTTCGTTGAACAAGTTAGGATATATGGCTCTGCAAAAGATGGTCATTATACTTTTTGCACAAAATCATTCTTAGATAATGAGATTTTGCCTATTTTTGAGCTCCTCTCAGAATGAACTGTTTTGTCACTTTAAATCCAAATAAGCTGCACCTGGCCACGCCCCCAAATCAACATTTACACTCACGCCTGAAAATGTCTGCAAACAGATGTGCAATTATACAGCCGTACATCTTTGAAAAGGATAAGTAGAGCTTCCTGCACAACCAACAAGAGTGCAGCAAATAATTTCTCTGTTTGGGTTTAGGCAACGTCACAGTATCCATCGATTGTGACTTAACAATTGGGACATTTTTGAAATTACTCATTCTCCAAACACCAAAAAATATTAACTTATTGCCAGAAAATGGCTGGGAATTGTTTTCAAGCACTTGAGTTGTTTTTAGAAGCAGTAGAGACTCAAATGGAAGCATAAGAAATGTGCAAAATGCGACTTTTGTACTTTGCGCAAAGTCGCAAATACAACTTTGAGGCCTATGTTCAATTGAGGATCTGTTACAAGATTTTATGAAAGAATGGGCATGAATTTCAGTCTCGAGATGTGCAAATCAGGTAGAGATACACCCTAAAAAAAACCTTTCAGGCTTAACTAAAGCTAAAAGGTATTGAATGCACATCCCCCCTTCTGATCTTTATCTGTAAAATCATTAACAAAACATCAGTTTCCTTTCATTTAACAAATATGTGTTAGTTCATCATAAAAGAGAAATAAATAAATCTCATATTTGTGTTTTTAATGCGGTTTATAGGCGTATGAATACTTTTGCTAGTATTTTAAGTCAGACTTGGCAAAATAACGGCAGGATGACTAGAGGGGAAGTGTAACACACCCAGACCAGAAGCTGCGTCATCACCACATCAGCCTGCTGACAAGCAGCATGCAGGGCAGAGCCAGGCAGGCGGAGCGCGAGCAGCGACCTGGAGGGGAGCGACAGGAAGGGCGGGGCGTTGATGTCCTCTTTAGTGCAGTGGGCCAAAAGAAGCAGCAGCTTGGGCAGATTGCGCTCCATCACTGCCAACAGAAGGCGGCCCGACATGCTGATGTCTGGGCCCTCGCTGGGTGTGGGAGGCGGCAACGGCGCCACAAACAGTTTCTGCTCATATTTGGCTCGGATCCACGACTCCCGCTCTTCTCTGAGAAGGCGCAGTAAAAAAATAAAAGAAAAATAAAACAGGAAAAAGAGATTAGTTGGGAGAAATATATAGCAAATATTCAAGCAGTCGTTGATTTACCGTGTAGCGTCAGGCGCTGGTTTCCGGTGCCCCATTGTGCGAGCCTCCCATATACTGTTGACCATTTGGTTGCCGATGGCGCTGAGAACAAGGGTGAGCTCTCTGGGCAGGTCGTCGAGGGCCAGCGAGCGGACCCGGGACAAATGGGTCCCCAGGTTCCTGTGGATCCCAGAGCACTCGATGCAGATGAGAGCGCCCAGGTTCAGGCTGGCCCACGTCGGATCTACAGCAGGGATGAGACACAAACAGCGAATAAAACACTTAAACTGACGTAAAGATTTAAAGCGGAAGTGTTTGAGTAAAATATGCCACGCATCAATATTTCATACAGGAGTAAATTATAAAGACGGAGAGAAATTGGAGAAGTTTTGCTTACATTTTCTTTCAGGGTGACTTTTTTTGCATCCTTCTGCTTAAATGAGATTTTAATCAGTTCAAGTTGTTTGTAACAAACACAACATATTTGGCTCATAATCAGAAATAATGTAATTTTTTTGTTTTGTTAAATTGGGTCTTTTTAATGACTGTATAAGAACTAAAGTCAGATCACGTAAGCAGGATTCATCAGCTGGCCTTGATACAAGAGGAACAGAGCAACGTGGGGAAAAAAGTCTTTTTAAAGCATGAAAAACTGCAGGAGAAAATAAAGAGAATTGTGTTGAATACTTGTGATGCGTTCACTTGCTTTCTGGTTTTGAATATTAAGCTCATAGTTACAGATGTGCATAATATCTTATTGTTGCATCTAGGAAACCCGTATTGGGTTTAGTCAGGGTGGATTAACACTGTCACAATGGTACCCATCTGGGTTGAACAAATACGCTCCACATCAGCAAACCTTAAGGTTCTGTAAGTCTTAACTGAGTCTCATTTGGATCATGATTTCAAACTTTGTGTCACGAAGTTTCAAAATATATCCTTCATCACATCTATACAGGAAATTCAGACAGGGCCATGATGCGACCGAAAGGCATTCCCATCTGTTCACAATCGTGACGTCCATTTCCAACCCACTGTTGGCACCACTAAAGCAAAAGAATATAAGTATTCGGAGCTTTCTGTTAACTTTTGGTATCTAGATCTAAATCGTTTGCTTTTCTTTACAAACTCAAAATATATTTCCTGTCCAACAAAAAATAAATAAGAGGTTAATATTTGTCATATCAGAGCTGGATCGTCTGAGCAGTAGATCAGCACAGTGGCTTGGAAGGGAAATGTAGAAAAGCAGCGATTATTACTAACTTGGAGCATCACAGTCGACGCAGAAGTTGTTCCCTTTTGCGTTGCGGATCGCCTGCAGCGCCACAGCTTCACTTTGGCTATTCTTGCGATCCTGCAGGAAACAAAGAGCAAACGGTGAGAAGGAAGTAACAATCAGCACTCCTCTTTGGTTTGAAACTGTTCGTTTTATTGGCTTTATATGTTCATAGACTGAAATATTAGTTTGATATGCTTCCTTCAGGTAATTTATATGCTGGTCATTATGGTTTGCTGTTATTTACCTTTCAAGCTTTTTGTTCTGTTACTTGAGATCTTTATTAATTTTACTATAACTTATTTTCTCTTGATCTCCTTGTCTTTTATCCTGTGGTATATTATATCTCAGTATTCTTCATTACAGAAAGTTATGGTTAAGGGAGTGTTTCCTTGGTTTCCAAAGCCATTTATAAGTGTGTGAGTGTGTGTGGATTGCTTTAATGTGTGTGGGTGTTCAGGAGGTGGAGGGAGACTCTTTGGTTTCTGATATAAAATGATAGATTCTTCTAGAAATAAAAAGTACTAAATAAATAAGGATCAACTGATTTTTCTAAATGTAGAACTTCTTTAGAGATGCTTCCTATCATGTCAAACTACCTAAACACACACTCAGTCCTCTACCATGCATGTATTCTGCCATAGTTTTCTCTACATTTTAAATAAAGGTTTCATCAGCCCTCTGTGTGGAGATATACATGTTATATATGAGCTGTGGTGAGCTGCTTGCCTTGTTTTTGCTGCTCTCACACAGCTGCAGGCTGGCCAGGATCTGGCTCTCGATGGCTTGGACCCAGGAGTCCCTCTCCTCCACACTCTGGGCCTCAAAGTGCCACGTTTGACCAGTGCTCGACACGACCAGGAAGTCAAAGTTGTCCTCCTCTGAGTCAGACACAAGCAACTTTTGAGTTCATATAGAGGTGTTCGTCCTTCTCCAAAATCTCAAAATAAAATCTGACGGAGCAAATTTCCCCTAGACGTAAAAACCAAAATGATACTTTTTGGCTACATGCAAAACATTATGTGCGGAGAATAAAAGAATAGCCTTAACCTTAACATATTATCCCTAAAGTGAAACATGGTGGTGCTGATTGTTTTTTTCAGTGAGGAAGACGTTTAGAGTTGACGAGAAGATAGACTGAGCTAAATAAAAGTCAAACAGGGAAGAAAATCTGTTAGAGATATTTTTACCCTTAAGCTACTATAGCAGATGAAGAAATGAGAGATAGCTGACGTTCAGACTACACCAACACTAACACTGTTAAGTATTTATAATGTTTCAAAGTTATGAATAAACAAGTAGTTTTTGTCCAGAATACTAGACCATTTCGTTAAATATTCATACTGCTCATATGAGGAGAAGCACCTAAACACTAGTGAGTAATTTAGTCACTCATTAACAGAATTCACATAAATTAAATATTTTCAGAAACATATTGCTGGCTAGTTGTTCATTACCTGTCTTGCTTATGTTTCTTGAGCTCCCAAAACTTTTCAGCTTCCACATTTTCCGTTTAGCTGCAGAAAGCAAACAACAAAGTGAAAGCCAAAAATTCTTAGAACTTATAATGCATATTTAATTGCAAAAATGTCTTTAGATGCTTTCCTGTACCGTCGGCTTGTCCCACGGCTGCGTCTCCTTTCTGATTCATGCTCTTCTTTCTGCGGTGCTTCTTCCTGTCGGTCAGTGGGGAGGCTGAGCCGACGTCTTTGGTAGAGGAGGAGCTGGAGACTCCCTCGACTGCAGAGTCTGGCCACAAGAGAGCAGAAACAGGACGTCAAGAGCTGGTTTAAGGTAAATATCCTGCAGAAATGGTCTTCTGGTGAGCTCACCAACGCCTTGGGCGTGGTTGGACAGTGTGGACGGGCAGCGCTGGACACCAATGTTGCCCCTCAGGAACAGAGCGCTTCCCAGTCCTTCCACCTCCTCCACTTGCATGAGGCCACTCGTATTTACTATACAATTAACAAATTACACTACATATAAATATGATACATATTTGCAATATAAATATGTTTGTTCTAAACTGTGTGGGGTTTTAATGCTTTCTCAGTTCATTATTTGCAAAAAGGGAAATTCAGCAGCATTTATTAGCCTGTTATTTTCTATGCAATTTAACTTTATATAGCAACAAGAAAGGGTTTCTGCAAAGTAACATACTTTTCTATCAAAATAATGGCATTGGAACAATTTGAGCTCACTTTGCGTTCACAGAGCCAAACATCAAAACATCAGGCTGACAGCAGAAGCTGCTTTGAAGAAACTGGGTCAAGAGTCGAGACAATAACCTTAAGTAACGCAGCAACTCTACAACACAGAGTCATAAATCAAGCAGTTTAAAAGGTATGCATGCATGCTGGATTATTCTGGCTGCATGATTCTGTCTGAATGCCTTTTCTCAGAAATGGGGGAGCTCATTTGGAGTGGATGTTCGCTTTGCACGAACTCTGCTTCTGAGCATACTGCATAAATTTTCAATAGGGTTGAGGTTGGGATCATTCTAGAAGTTTGATGCCGACCCACTTTATCCAGGCCAACTGTAGTTTTGATATGTGTTGGAGATCATTTTTCTTTAGTGACACAAAACTCTGTCAAAGATTCAACCAGCTGGTTGATTTTTGATGAAGTGGCGTTATGGAGAGGCTTCTTTAATGTCAGAGGCTGCATCAAACAGAGAACAACAGTTTTAGTAGATGTTCAGAACTAAAGTAATATATACTGGTGGTAAGAGAGCTGCAAATTGCTGAAAGAGGGCTGAATTCACCAGCTGTGGAGCAATAAAAGATATTTATATTTTAACTTAATTGAACCTCCTAATGCAGCCAACTCACAACTTCAATTTTGATAGTGACACAGTGAGGTCTGGCATGTATTGATGTGTCTTTGCACTGTATTCATCCTATATTTTGTATTTTATATTTTAAGTATTTATTATTTAATGTATATAATATTTAACTTCACCTTTGTCTCAGTATTGTTTTTACTGCTGTATGATTTTAACAGTTTTGCTAATGTTTGTTGTTTAATGTAGACGTGTAAAATGTTGAATCACCACTAGGATGTTGTAGTAAATGAGAATTTGTTCTTAGTAACGCACCTGGTTAAGCAATAAAAATCCTTATATTTGTAGAATTTAAAGGCAGACAGTGAGTATTTTTGCTTCTTTTTACTATAGATATTGACTCTAAGAATTTCAAAGATGTTGCTTTAACATCAAAAACAGAATTTGCAAGAATAAAAGCAGAAAACAAGTCGTCTTCTTGTTTTTCCAAGGCTGTAACTAGAAATAATGCACTGTAGGATTGAAGCTGTGTAACCTAAGATGTCTTTACCTTCAGCATTTGTGTGTGTGTGTGTGTGTGTTCACGCCTGCATATTTGGGCTGCAACTAGCAATTATTTTAGTAATCAATTATTCTATAGATCATTCTGAAAATAAACTGATTAATCTGACAAAAAAATAGTTTTTCATTTAACCACTTATGTCTTTTTTTTTTACACAATATTATAAATACATTAAAGGATGCAAATAAGAAAATAATTAAATTACAAAAAATGTTATCTGCTTTGCAATCTTAACATTCCTTTAGTGGATAATCGTTTCAATCCTGCTGTAAGACGTTTGTTTTTTTGTATATTCCTTCTGCAGGTAAACAAAGCGGGTCTTTACCCTCAGGTCCCAGTACATCTTTAACCCGCCCATTGAGCCCAGCAGGGGGTCCACATGCAGGCACAGCACGAGGGGGGCGCTTCCCCGGCACCTTGACAGTCACCCGAAGCAGGTCCATCTCTTTCCCCGGAGCGTTCAGCATGTACTCCTGCCAAAGCAAACACCAGACTCTCAGTCTCTCCGACAGCAGCGAAACGATTCGCAGGGCTGCGTTAGAACATGCGCACTCACGTTGACGCTGGAGTGGTAGGAGAGGATGCCATCATTGGACAGAGTGACATATTTCTTTTTCCACTCTTTGTTGAGCGAGCTCCCACTGCGCTTCAGCAAGATGCCCTGATGGCGATAAAAAAGAAGAAGACTGAAGGAGGAGAATGTATTCCTAATGTCTGGTGCGCTTGCTTCACACACTTTGGTGCCACGAAGACTCGCTGGGCGCCAGCAACGTCCATTCTTCACACCGGCACGGGAGATTGCAGCGTGTCATGACTCAACATGATGAAACTGGCTTCACACAATCTGAGGCGACTGCTGGTGCCTTGTCCTCAGCTGAGGGTCATCAGATACATCTTATCTGCTCCTGTGTCGCACACAAATCCGTGTCCTACCTGTTTGATGGGGATGAATCGCCCGCTGCCAAAGTCGCCCTTAAAGTCTGCACTCCGTCTGTTTGAGTCGCTGCCTCTCCGTCCCTGCGCACAAGGAAGGAGGGACAGGCTGCATCAGTGGCAGGAAAGGAGTCATTAGTTGGGACTATTATTCAATAAACGAGTGAAATACATCTGCTGGAAAGCTTCTGACGACTGGAAAGGCTGGCACTGAACAGAGGCAGCAGCAAATCTTCTGTACTTTTGGTTTGTTTTTACAGCTACAGTTCTGATCAACCGTTTACACGCCATATTAATATTGTCTCTTAAAGATTTTTAGGTTGTTCTTTGTCAGCATGGATTTATAGTGCAAGCTAGAGCTTTAACTACGGTTCAAGACAAGATTCAGTGAACAACTTTGAGTTTATTGCAGATTCTCAGGGTCATATTTATAGGCTCATATTTACACTTACACCCCAAAGATACATACAGTCAAGGAAAAATATTGAAATAATGAAAACATCTGACATATTAGAAGTTATAGACATTTAAAAGAAATCTTAAAGACAGAAATTTAAGTAACATGACTAAATAAAATAAACAGAGTAAATTAAGGTTATAGCTTTAAAAATAACTAAACTAATAAATAAAGGACATCTACACATTTATCCCCACTTGAGCTAAATCTCACCCTGATATTTCACATCAGTTACACATTAAGGGAAAATCATCAGTGAAAAACAAAATGCTGCAACTTGAGCCTGATGTTTCTGAGAGTGAGATCATAAATGGAAACCAATATTTCTGTGATGTTGCTCTTTAGCTCTTTAGACAAATAAGCTGAAGTACAGAAGAGAGAACATTTTTGGTGAAAAATAAAGACAGCATTTGAAGAAAAGAACTGTATACCAGCTGTGAAGCATGGCGGTGGAAGTATCATGACTTGGGAATGCTTTGCTGCAACACCACACTGTAGTATCCAGCAGGAATCCTACTGCGTATCAAAGAGTATTTCTTAAGGGAAAATATAAATCCAGCTACTAAAAAAAATGTAACTGATGCATAATTGCACACTGCAACCTGATAATGACCCAACATAAATCCACCCAGGACTGGCTTCAAATTGGAAAATGGAAAGTTGTGGGCCAAGTCAAAGGACAGGAAGTGACCTCACTAGATGCTGCTGTGTGACTTGAGACGGACCGAACATTCAAGAAACCCATCACAGATTTCACAGATATTTCTGAAGTGTCTCATTCCAGTTAATTCAGCCAAAAGGGGTCAGACTTTTTTTATTGGTCTTGTTTAATATTCTAATTGTCAGTGAAACAGAATATTGGACTTTCGTTTAGATGTAAGCCATAATCATCAAAATTAACAGTAATAAAACTTTAAATATTAATATGGGTGCAATAAATCTAGATAATATTTGAGTTTAGCTTTTTAACACCAGCGGCTGAAATAAATCAACTTTGTAGAGTTTTTCTGATTTATGTTGGAAAAAAAAAAAAAAAAGAAAAAATAAAAATCAAGGCTTTAGCAGCACTCACCACAAATCTTGGTGTGCGCTTGCGGACGCTACGGACCGACCCAGGCACACCGCTGTCGCCTTTCTCCCCCCTCAGAGTTCTGCCGATCTCCTTATGGCTGATCACAGGAGTGGAGGGAAGAGACGAGGAGTAATCGCTGCTCTGGCCGCCGTTGCTGGCCTACAGAGAGAGGAGAGAGTCGGAGCAGAGCGGAGGAGGGAGATGAGTTTAATCCAGCTGCTCTTTCAATATCTGAGAAATCCTCACCGAGAGCATACATGCAGGAGGTTATATATGGTTTTACCTGTCCTGGAAAGACACCAGACACTGGAGTGGAGCCTCCAGAATGACTGGGAGAGTTGGGAAGAGATTTACAGGAAGCCAGTAAAGCGGCTTGCTTCTTGGCTGCCATGATCTTCTGAGCAGCTGTTGAATGAAAATGTAAAAACAGAAAAAAAGCTTAAATCTAGCTCTAAAAACAGAAAAAAATATCATCCAGGTTTAGGCACACACACCATCGTTGAAGACTCTGTTCACATTGAGGCCGTAAGTCGCGCAGGTTTCATAGTAGGTGCAGCGGCGCACATCTGAACACAGCTGTCTCGCCTTGGCGTCGTCAATCACTCTGGGGTTCGTGCTGCTGATCTTATCTGGAAAAGGCACACAGCAAGCATTGACTTTTTAAAAAAATATATTTTATGTAATTACAGCTTAAAATGAACATGTCAGATGTTCATGTAAACAAAAGTTTTGAATGAAAAAGGGTAGCTGGAAGAAAAATAATCGTATGTAGTCTACCCTTTCTCTCAAAAGTCAATTCGCTGTACCATCAGTAACTATGCATCAATCAACCATCCATACAGACAACTAGGAGTTAGTTCATCATGTTTTGTGCTGCAAAGGGGAAATTCAGGTGTAGCAGCAGCAGAAAATATTTCTTTATTTTCTTAAAAGTAAAAATTTGTCTACTCTCTTTGGTTTCTATAGACAGATTATTCCGCAAATTTGACCCACAAAGACAAATGCAACATTCAATTTGCTTAGTTCTGACTTTGGGTTGATTTAAAGACTCAGATCCTCTCAAACTATAAATGCTATCTCTTTTAACAAATCTTTTTTTGCATCCATCTTGAACAGATGTGGAATAGGAGAGCCTTACCTTGAGTACCGACGACTACAAAAGGTATCTCAGAGATGGGCCGATGCAGAGAAAGCTGGTGGTAGAATTTGTAAACTTCCTGAAAGCTGGCCTCATTTTCCAAGCTGAAGACCAAAATGACAGCGTCCACCCAGCTTGCAAACTAAGAGATGAGAAAGAAGACAAGCAGAAATCAGTGGAAAATGTTTGCGTTGTTGCAGCAGGTCAGGTCAGTGTGCAGCATACCTGAGGCCCAGGAGGCTCCGTCTCTTCTCTGATTATGAGCAGGTGACTCTGTCCGTCCACCAGCACGTCCTTAATGAACTGCCGCCCTGGGCAGCAGCACAGATTCTATTCATTACCTCTTATCATTATCCTTTTCAATATATATATTGATATATTGGTATAATTAAAACTGTGTACATCACTTTACAAAAGTATTAATATACTGTACATATTTTTTCATATTACAACCATGAAGTTCAGTGTATTTTGATGGGACTTAATCTTTTATAGTTGTGAAAGGAAAAATGATACGAGGTTTTTAAAATTTGTAATGAATGAAACTATGAATCTGAGGTGACTTTAGATGGCAATTTGTTGCATTTATTTGTTTCAAACTAATAAGGCCTGAAAACAAGTGCAAGTTGCTCTTTCCATGTATAATTTTAACTCCATTTAATAATCACTGCATCACTTTATGTTGCCTTATTACATAAAGTCCAACTAAAACACACTGAAGCATCAGCGTTCGAGGAAATCAGACAGCTGCAGGTGAAGGGAAGCTGAACTGACCCTCTGCGTTCTCCTCCGGCTGGTAACTTCCTGTCAAGTGTCTGTGGACGAGGGCGGACTTCCCGCTGCACAGACCCCCCAACACACCCTGCAGCACACACACAGACGCAGACAAACATCAATCCAGCATCAAGTCCGACAGAGAGGTTCACAAAAGCTGCCCGGTGGCCTGAAGCTTACCAGATGAAGCTCTTGAACAGCTTGACTCATGGTCCATTCTTGACTGCTGGTGCAAACGACTGAGGACAGAGATTGACAGCAATAAAACAGAGGAAAGAGCAGAGTTATTATGTGCAAATGAAGCACAGTACTGCCAGTTAAATATGTTACTCAGTATGTTACAAGATGCAGAATGTGAGCAGAAGAACTGACAGTGTTAGACAACAAAGTGCTGAATTTGTTCAGAGGTCAAAGTTCAGTTTTGTGCCGCTACCTGCTCCCACAATTCTAGTTAATATTTACAACGACCAGCAGAGTGAACTCGCACATTAGAGGGTGAAACAGCTGTACTAATTATTTAGATCAGGAGTGTCAAACACATTGTCGTTTGGACCAAATCAAGATCATAAATGCTCTTAAAGGGCCGTTTGTGCCAGAATGTGTTGATAAAACCCATTAAAAATACTAATAAACTCTTAAAATTAAATAATATTGAACATTTTTTCAGTCTCTCCAGAATTTCTTTATTTTGTTGCAGTAAGAATCAAAGTGCTTGTGGTACTAATTTGTGCTGATTTATGATGGTAAATGTGACTTTTTATTACTCACTGTACAGATCATGGACTATAATCTGGCATCAATTAAGACTGAGGCAGCTGTTTAGTACAAGTAAAGGTTTTGACAATTTTTGAGAAAAATCTGCAATAAACTGTACTAGCGCAAAAAAGGTGCGTGGGTTTGTTGAATTTACGTGAATTTCCACGATAATTCGCAAGAAACTGGAGGGACTGATTGATACAATTTGGTAGCAAACAGATAAAAACTGCATTGATTTGATTGACAGCATGATGTTTAAGCACACTTAATATTTAGTCTAGAATCTAGAGGTCCACATTAAAAGCTACGGCAGCCCGGATTTGGCCCACGGGTCTTGAGTTTGACACATGTAGTTTAGATGGTTATTTTAGATTTATTTACAGGAAAATAAAAAAAATTATGTTTAAACTTATAGGACAGAATGGACAACCACACAAAGAACTCCGACTTTCCTGACTTTCTTGTGTTTCTCTACAGGATTCAGTATTTATTTGCTACACAGGAAACAGGCAAAAAAAGAAGACATGGAGGAAAACGTAAGAAATCGAACCCCCAGACGGCTGAGTTGAGGATTAATAGCCTCCATCTGAAGGCGCTCCCTCCACCTCCATACCATGTCTCGCCTCAGGGGAAAACCAGACGTCAGAGTACAAAGAGAATGCCTGATCAAACCCTCAGAGTGAAAACAAGAAATCCTACCGTTAAACTCTAGATGTACGCTCTTGATTAAGTAAAGATCTATTCCTCCAAAGCTCCACTGTTCTTCACTCCACTCTCACAGCTGAATGTGTTTGTCTTCTAGCCTTAAATGTGTGGAGGACCTCAATCAATTACTGCCATAATGACCTCTCTGGCGTCTGAAATGCGCTTGATGTAGTCAGATTACCTTTGATCCACAGAGTCAAATTAGTGTGACGATCCTGTCAGATTGAATCAGTTTCATCTCGCGGTTTCTGACTTATGGCGATTACAAGAGCAGGATTTCACGGTTGAGGTTCAGACTGACACATTTCAAACAAAAGGTATTTAGGAAACATGCATTTATGAAAAATAATTAAACCAATTGAAGTTGTGTAAAAGCAAGGAGTGAAATTTTAAATTTTTCCTCCTAAAGAAAATGAAATAAAATAAATTTAAAAAAAACAACTAATTTGATTATAACAAACCTGCCAAACAAAAAGGAGTTTGTTGGGTTTAATTCAGAGGAAGCATCTACTGTAAGGAGCAGAAAAATGGCAGGAATGTTTTGTAAACTGATCCCAGAGTTTGTCGGTAACTCCTGCCAATCCTCCTGACCGCCTGTCTGCTCTCAGCAGCACGAAGGGTCAGAGAGGTCAAATCTCACCAGCAGGATTCAGAGAGAATGAAGCGCCTTTATCTCTGATCCAACCGTAAAGTCAGTCAGGTTCAAGTCTCTATCAGGCAGAAAGCATTCAGCATATCTGCTTGTCTTCACTGGGTTTTACTTCTTGGTGCAGACATAATGGACTATTACCCGTCTGCAACAATAAGGGCTTTATTCTTTTTATTCATCCTTAAAGCTTGAAAGCAAAAGTAATCAGTCAGCCGAGGGAGTCATACTTAATTTAGTTTAATTTAGTCGATACAGTCTGCAGTTATTCATTTGATGTTCTGCTATTTACAGAATAAAAACTGATTTTTGAAATATAAAAAGAACAGAAAATATCATACAGCTGCTTGTTCAGCAAACAAACTTTGATAATCTCTAATTAAAGCCTAGCATCCTTTGTTTAGTACATTGTGTGCTATATCAGTAGATCACATTATGCTGTTTGTGAATTTGTAGATTTATTCTCTGAAAGAAAACCCTACGTTATACAGAATAAGATTTACTCCAATAATGCTGTTTCTTTTACGGAAAAGCTACGGCTCTGTTTTTGGATCAAATGTCTTTTTGAGTTTGGAAATATCACTGGAGGGATTTGACTTTTTCTGTACAACTTTATTGAGAGGAGGCAGAAATGTGCCTCAACGGGAATGAGGCCA
Organism: Alfaro cultratus; assembly: GCA_903066825.1. NCBI lineage: Eukaryota > Metazoa > Chordata > Actinopteri > Cyprinodontiformes > Poeciliidae > Alfaro > Alfaro cultratus. Next base: position 19,903 of record CAEFZX010009037.1, read on the forward strand.
TTTCATCTGCCAGCTCTTCAGAGCCTTTACGTTACATGAAAAATCTCCTCATAATCCACACTTACACGGGACGTTAACAGCTCATAATAAACGATTCTTGTGTTTGGTTGGAACCGCATAAGATGAGAAAACCATGTGGAAACATTCTAGTGCTCTGTTGCTTTTATTATTATTTAATCAAAATATTAGAAGTTTGATAGTTGAACTGAACTGGTTAGGGATGTGCTTTGTGTCATCCGAATCAACAAGTGTGAGATTATTGGCGTCTACTTTACTGCTTACGTGCGATGACAATAATTTCCCTGTTTTGTTGTGCATTCAGCTTAGGAAAGCTGCTGCTGTATCAAACTACAACTATCCACTAAACTCACTTGTCTTCAGAGGTCAAAGAGCAAGAGGTGAGGTACACCCTGGACATGTTTACTGTCTGTAATGCATCACAGAGGATCCTGTTACTGGGTTTTAATACTGATCTGAGAAAAGTAATGAGTTGGGGGTTTATTGTAGCGCTTTTTCTGTTTACTATGACCCTTTTTTAAAAATTAAATCCTAGGTCAGAGGCCATTCTCCTCCCAAAACTCTTTCAGTGGTGAAGGAAAACTCTTCTGTAATGGCTGGTGCACACCAATAACTGGCTGGTATCAAAACGGTTCAATCAACTTGAAACAGTCAAATTTCTTAGGTTTGGATCTCACCCAGACATTGATTAAACTCCCTCTTCCTTAGTTACTTTTACACCTGCTTGTTGCTACATCAATTCACTTGTTTAACTTTTCTCTTCAGCAAACTTCAAAGCTGTTCAGATCCATTCAACTTTTCCAAAGGCTCCTAAATTTGATGCTAATCTTGGTTTTTGTGTTCTGGATTAGATTTATGGCTTTCTTAGAAAAATGTTTTTAAATGTTTCTAATTCTGTCTTTATGCCATTGATTACCTGCTTTGTATTTCTGTGGTGTAAGAAGATATGTTTGTGTATCTGATAGTGTTGCACACACATCTGGATCTGATGGCCTACAGCAGCAGAAGAACGCACACAGCGCTACTTCTCCCAGCTAAGAGGAAGAAACTGAGGCTATAATTCATACAAGTTCACCAAAATACATGGGAAAAACATTCATGTGCTTCTGATGTTTTAACGAGGTGCACAATATTTCCTTGACACACTTTGGAGACCCTATTATCATCTGACCATCTAATAAACACCACAGCATTGCTGCCTCAGTATTCCTGCTGATCATGTCCATCCCTTAGCAGCATTATGAGCCATGTTGCAAAGCTCAGATCATCACAAACCTGTCCTTGGATATGAGAGTGAGTTCATTGTCCTCCAGTGACCTGAATGGTCACCAGATCTCAATCCAACAGAGCACCTTTGGGCTGGTGGTGCAATAGAAGATTCACATGCACAGACAGTTTATTGGCTGTGAGGACAAACAAGAAATTTGACCTCTGTTTTCAAGACCTCACAGCCTGCAGACATAAAGTATAAACAGAGCAACAGTGACTGTAGCAGCTGGTTTTTGGAAATGGTGCTTTGTAGCGTAAAGGTCTGCACAGTTTGTGTCCAGGATGTGTGGGGTCTGCAGAAATTTTGAGCGACCCCTTTTCTTACCTTAAACCTGTATGAGTAAATTATGTGATTAACCTAATTTTGTTAGACCAAAAAGAAGTTTTTTAGTAATGATTAGGTAAGGATTTATTTCATAATAAATCAACATGAGCGACTTTGTCAGTGTTTATAATATTTTTACTGTTAGTCAAAAAATAGCCAAACATTTAGATATGTACAGACTGAATGTGATACTGTGGGTAAAGTATTTGTGTTTCATAGATATTTTGGTCCAACAGCATGTTTTCTGATGAACACTGCAGCTCTGATTGGTTACAATCCCCCTGCACCTCCTGGTGTTGGATGGCCACTCATCCGTCTGTATCCGTCTGTCTGGGAAAATGAGTAATCATGATTATTTTTTATTTATTTTGAGTAAGACCAAATAAATCTTTTTTTTTTTTTAATTATCCTTATAGACTAAGATCATTTAAAAGTCACAAACAATATCCAAATATATCCAAACTTATTTCCCACATTTTCTCGTGTGTAAAAACTTTATTACACTGAACTTATTTGGCAGCCATTGATGAGCGGCTGAACGATGATCCTCCAAATAAATCGTCATAGCAACCTGATGCACATGCAAAAGAAAAACTTGACACCCAAATAGTCCCTAACATTTCACTCTGCCTGACTCTGTATATTGCCTGATGAAGTCATTCACGGCTGTGTGACGTTCAATTGATCGGCCCCTCAGAGTCAATACTTTGTATAAATACCTTTAACAGCAATTCCAGTAGCAAGTTTTCCACAAGTAAGCCTTTCCATCCATTCCTCTTAGTAATACGACTTTGTTGCATGAAGATCAACTGTAAATATCAATTTGATTTCTTTCTTTGGATTTCGGGCTGCACTTTGACTAGGCCACTCTAACACTGGATGTGTTACCCAAACCCTGACCCTAACGCAGTGATGTCAACCCGGTTTTGGGCTCATGGTCAACATTATTTACAGGGTGTCAAAGTCCAGTTCTCAAAGGTTGGTGTTCATACCATTGCTCTCTGCTTTGCTATAGCTAGTTCCCCGCAACAGAGCCTATTATGAATGCTCAGGCTAGTCATTAGATAGTCATGGCTAATGACGGTGGTGATTTTCTAAATGCGGATTTCTGCCCAGGTCCCTCTTGAAAAGGAGATGTAGATCTCAATGGGGTTTTACCTGGTTAAATAAAGGAAATTAAAAAATATAAAATAATTGTAGAGCTAAGATCCTAAAATCTTCCTCCCACTCTAATTGGATGTTTCTGACCAGGAGAGATACATTTCTGGAAATAGTAGCTCAGGAAAGAGGTGGAGGAGCTTGATTTATTTATTTATTTATTTTTATTTTTTACAGATTATCCATCTTATATTATACTGGATTTTTACATGGTTTAACAAACTTGTAAAAAGCAAATTTTTAATAAAAGTCACAAACTGCAGCTTTAATACTTTTGCAAAAGAATTGTATATCAGGGAAGCTATCTGAACACGTATTTGCTCCACACTCCATAATGTGTTAGGAATATTTGAAGCGTTTTAAACCAAGCTTGGGAAAAGAGCCTTGGTAAGCGACTGAAATCCTCAGACGGAGCCATTATGAACATTGTCTACCTGCAGATGAGAGGCTGCAGCTTTGAAAAACAAACACATTCTGCTCAACATTGACAAACTGCTTCCAGATGTGCATTCTTGCAGACTTTTACCAGCAGAGCCAATGACACAGATACAGCATGCATAGTTACACTGAGAAAACTGTCGGGTCACAATGTTCTGGGCGGAGTGGCAGCGTCAGCCCGGCTCCGCGGGGAGCCAGAGTCTAACTTTAACCAACCCAGCGCCCCCTCCCATCGCCCTCACGCTCTCTCTCCATCTTTGGGCGATCCCCACACCCAGATCGCCCCCGTTGAGAGCGTCACAGCACAGACCGAGCAGCATCTCTCGTTGCTTGCTGTTGCCATGGTAACTCCGTTTTCCAGAAGCCTCCAGTCTGGGTATCCATACAATGAGCGGTCTCTCATGGAGACAGCGATTTGAGTGAGAGGCACTCAGACATGATGTCCACCTGTGCACGCACAACGATTCGGCGCATTTCTTTCACCAATATTTTTGGAACAAATTACATTGTTAGTGTTTCTCTGTCGTCTGAGAGAAACACTGGGTGCTTCTTCTGTGGAGCCAGGCTCGTCGTGACAGTGCTGCTGACAACCGCTTTACTTACATTTAAACACAACATGCCTCTGACAAATGAATAGGCTCCATTTGAAGGCTGATTAACCCCACGCACAGAGCAGGAAGTGGCAGGTTCCGACTCCCTTCGCCCTGCCATGAACACTGCTCTGTGTATCCCCAACCTTAATTATTCATGTCCCACTTACCCCCGACAAATTATATCCAGAGCTCACTCAAATCCCGTACTCTTTTGTCTCAGGTCATTTCGGTGTAACAGTGGAAAATTAAGATATTGTTGTGACGAATGGATTTTAGGTCTGAACCAGTCGCATCGTTTTGTCTTCTTTATTATAGAGCTCTGAATTCATCACGAACCGTGTCTGTTTGAGTAATAATTGTATAATTCAGCAGAATGGGGCAAAAATAGTGAAAGTACTCGCTTCAGAATCTTGGTTGACGGCGGAGATAAAGTTGATAATTAGACCGTTTTTCTTTGTAAAACACAGAGGCAAATGAAGACTGTGACTGAATTACTTTAGTATCAACTTCTACTCAGAAATTTTTTATACCTCTGTCTTATTGTCTCGGTGTATCTAATAAAACTCTGATTGGGGTAACAAAGATGAGGAAATAAAGCAGATCGAGTTCTGTCACGATTATCAGGAGTTTGCAACCTTTAGCTCCACTGTGGCTCAAACAAATCCAAACAATAAATGTTTTAAATGTAAAGGGTGGTTTTAGCATTTCTTATGTAGAACTTTATGTAATATCTGCATAGAATATAGAAGACATCAATGGTACAAAGTTAATGATATTTTTTTACCTTTAAAATCTATCTTAGTTGTAGCTCCAGACAAATTTTATTTTGAAGTGTCCCTTTGGAAGAAAAAGGCAGCTGGTCCCTGGAGCATATGAAACTGTGAATTGTTGATGTATAGTTGCTCATGTTTTAGTAAATTTACTTTCTGAGAGAGGGAGTATATTATCTAAGATTTTTCTTCCTTCTAGCCCTTTTCATTCAAAACTTCAGTTCATATTAATGTTTGACATCCTTATTTTACTTTGGAAAATGAATAAATAAAACATGCAGTCTGTTACTGCATCGGGAAAGAATAAATTACTTTTTGATGCGATGCTGTGCTTTTGTTCTTTCCCTATAATTGCCCGACCAATTTGGGCTTAAGGTTTGATGTTTTAAACACAATCACAAACAGGTTCCCCAAAACTGACAGATTCATTAAAAGGCATTTTATCTGCTATGACAATGGTTTCAAGCATCCATCATGCCGAGGCGAGTTAATCTCCATCTTAAAAGACAAAGTATCTGCATAATAAAGCAATACATTAACAAATGCTATCAGTTTATTTCTATATCATGTGTGAAACATTTGTTGATTATTTAGCTGTGGCACATACACATACTGTTTATATCAGATGTTTAATTATTTAGTTAAAGCTGTGCATCTCTTCAAAAGCCATACAAATGTGAGACAGAGCCAAAATAATCTAAAGGCTATATTCACTATGTTTCTTTTCATAGGCTACAGAAAATATCTAATATAATAATCATAAAGAAAAAAGGCGAATCAATGAATTAGAACAGCTGGAAAGTGAGAATATTTTTACTCTTACACAACATTTTTATGATGTAACGAGCTATTTTAGAAATAAATGAATTAATCAGACTGAATCCATTGTGACATGTTGAAAAGATATTTGAATGTTAGAAGAAAGAAGAAGGAAAAATATGTTAAAAAAACATATATCTCAAACCGATACGGATCTCTCAGCTCTTAATGGAGCAGGACTGAACAGTTTCAGTGTTCAATATCAGAACAGCTTTGTTTCATCACATCTGATTTTAGATCTGATTGCATTTCCAGTGAAATTACTCTGAAGCCACAAAGATGGAGAGGAAAAGTAGAAACGTTTGAGGGAAACGAGGGCAGTTTATGCTGTACATTCGCTTTACTGTTCTTTCATATTTCCACATGTAAAGCTTTCAGTTACAGCATATTTGTCTTAACATAAATAATGAGCTAATATGAGATTATTGACTTAATCTTAAAAATACTTATTTTTTCTGGCATTCACACAAGCATAAAAGAATGTAAAATGATCAAACCGCATTAATCTGAAATAGATTCCACACAAAAACAAGTTTTTTAGGATTTTCATAATGTTAGAACAATTAATTATTGCTATTTTGATTTTAATACACAAACCTCTGCAAAAATAAAGTGGTAAGTTTCTACCTGCCTGTGCTTATTGTGCAAAAGGTACTTTGTTTTATTCTTCTGTTCTTTATGGAGTAACACTGACTAATCAGTGACAGCTAGCCTGCAGACGGCTGCTTAACACACACGTCACTTGAAGTATGCCAACTCTAGTTTTGTGATACCCTAATGAGAGAAAGGTGGTTGGTGCTTTTTTTCTACACCATCACTGTCTGTCCTTTCTTTCTTTTTTAAAAATGGAGGGAATAGTAGGTGTCTTCTTTAAGTTAGCTCACCAGTAGTGCAAAGCAACAGGTGGGGGAGGAGCAGTGCATTGCTGCTCTGGGCTGAATAAAGTCACTGAATTTCACTCATTTTTTTCTCTGGTATATCTAAGATGATTTTAAAAAATTTTTTTGAAACCATAAGTTTAAAATATAGATATACCTCGATAGGATTCACCAACTCAGGCCTAGTTAACCTATTATTATTTTAAAAACAGCCATAGTTGGCTTTTCTTAACACTAAATTTGCATACTTTTTAAAAGGGAGGACTTTATATTGTTCTAAACAGACAGAAATAAGTTTGGCCGTTGTGAGTATGTTTGTTTCCACCTTAAGACAGGAAAAGGATTCAGAAATACTTTTTTCCTGCAGATGATGATGTTTTCAGCTCTACAGAGTGTGCTGGTAATGTTCCAGTCGTGCAGGCAGCTTGCCTTACCTTCCTCCTCACTCGAACCTCTCTCCACAGCTGGATAGAGAGGAGGTGTGGTGTTGGCACCTGGTGAGCCCGTTGTACTTTTGGTAAAAATCCCACTGATGAACTTGAGCATCTTGCGATCGCGAGGAGGTGGAGCCCGCTGGATTGTTCCTCCTTGGCTCTCCTTCGCCTTCCTCGGGTCTTCACAGTAAGAGTGCAGGTCAACATTGTCAAGGGTACAACTTGTTCCTTTCCTTGGAGGCCTGCAAACGTCGGGGGCAGGGGGTGCGGGTAAAGACACGGAAACCGCCTTGTACCTCTCCCCCTGAGGGCTCTCCCGGGCCATCACGCCCGAAAAGCCTCCACTGATGGGGACTCCAGGCCGGATGAGCATGCCTCTGCCGTCGCTGTCTGCCCAGGACGCCCTGTAAGGCCCCAGAGTCGTAGCTGCCACTAAGGGAGACTGGTCCCCAATGCGGTTGTCCCTTCGATCCAGAGTTTTAGCTGGGTGATACAGGCTTGTGTTGGTCTCTCTGAGCTCCCTGAAATAAGAGGAGTTCCCTGCTGCATGAGAACGCATCACAACTGGAGGAGGCTGGCTGATCTGCGACGGGACAGAGAAGGGGAGGCTGCAGCGCGAGCGGCTGTTCAAGTCCGCTCCGTTTTCACCCTTCAGGAACATTATCGGAGGCTCCCGGTAGAGCTCTGTCTTGGGGCGTAAGGCATCTGAGCGAGGTCCCTCCCTGCGCACGCTTCCCTCAGACATTGTCCCTCCATACACTTTGACCATTTGCCTTACAGGTGGTTGTGCAAAAGATGCATCTTTGCTCTTGCCAACTGGTACAACGTCTTTCTGGGGTGCATGCATCTCCCTCCTCTCAGGCGTCTCCCTGCTTTCATTCTTTCTGTGCACCTGTTCCACTTCCTCCTCCACCTGTGTCTTTTCTTTTTGCTCCACTTCCACATACAAAGATCCTTCTTTCTCAGGGACATCTCTCAGAGCCTGCTTCTCGTTCTCCTCTGCCTCCACCTCTACCTCCTCTTCCTCCTCCTTCTTCCTCTTCCTAGGGCTCCCTTCCCCCTCTGGAAGGCCCTCCGTCTGGCTCCCTGCAGCATCCTCTGGCACGGCCTCAACCTTCACCAGAGTGAGGGAGATGAGGTAGGTGGTGCGTTTCTGCGTGCTGCCGGCTTGGCTCATTGAGACGGCAGACCTGAGCAAGGTGGCACCTGCTCTCTGACCTCACAGCATCTGCACACCTCAGCCATGGCAGGACTGAGGCAGAGGAAACACAAGAGGCGTGAGAGATCACACTGATACTGGGTGAACTTGATAAGAATGCTACTCTCATTTTGAAATCTGATTGAGAGTGTTGTGTATGAGTTGAATTGCTAATCTTTCTAAATATATTCAAGGTGCTGACCCAGTGCTTAAACAAGTCTACACTGTTTTCTTAAATGCCTTCATTAGTCCTCTTCAGTACACACTGTTACTATGCTGTCTGTCACTGATTCATTCATAATCCTTCCTCTATAGATCTGATTTTCTATAAAAAAAAAAAAAAATAGTCCCTCAAAAAAAGAAAAGCCTGAAAACATGCAATACCTTCAGTTGACTAAATGTATTGAATTATTTTAGGTGAAATAAAACCAATTCAGTACAGAATGTCTTGAATTTTCCTCTCATCATACCTTCATTTTCTCTTCCTGAAGATCCATTCACATCTCCATGAAGCTTTGATCTTATGAAGAATTCATCCAGCCATCAGATTACCGTTCATATCAAATGGCATATTAAAGAAGGCTGATAAAAATAGCTCCAGTAGATGAGCCTGAGATAATAAAAAAAAAAAAAAACTGGTGAAAAAAGAGCAGGGAAAAAAAAGGCGAAATGGTTCACTTGTCACGAAGCGTCTGGCAACAGGAGCCTCCTTTCGACAATGTCATCCATAAAATCATAAGCCCGACGTAAGGGTCACTGAGAGATGCTTGCAAACATCTGTTGTAATGTCTGCAGGAGAAGAAAAGAGGAGATTAAGTAGGCTGATTGAGGGAGCCCGAGCAAGGCTTTCTTTTTTCGCCTGTATCCCTCCTCTGGAGAGCGGCTCCTCTTGGTCACTGCATCCTCTCCTCCGAGAGCCTCATCCAATTAGCAAGTCAATAAAATGTGTCTGTGAGGCAGAGGAAGCCCACTAGCTCACCAAAGCCAGCCCCTCCTCCTTTCTCCCTCCTCCCTCCTCTTTTTCTTGCTGCCACTGAGCCTTGCAGCTCTCCGCCACCTCTTCGTTATCCTGCTGCACAACCAGGATGCAGCGCCGGCAATCAGGCTGGAAGTGAGGGGGGCTGGCTGTGAGGCGGCAGCAGCGATGGTGGTCCTTGCCCACGTTCGTCTGATTTTATCCCGCACCGTTACAACAAATGAGCCAGGAGGGAGAGAGAGAGAGAAAGAGAGGAGAGAGAGAGAGAGAGAGAAAAAAAGAACCGCCTCAGCTCTACTCCTGCCAGCCCATCTGCTGTCTCCAGCTCTGTCTCGCCGCTCTCTCTGTGAGCGCAGCTCTTGCTCTCGCCACTCTGAAAAACAAAGTCATGTTCCTCTGAATAATGAGGCATCTTTCACAAACTCAAGGTTTGATGACAATAGTAATAAAAGTTTGTGACATGTATGAGAAAAGGAACATGTCTGTGATAAAGGAGAAAAGATGTGCTTTAAGAACATAAATCAGACTGAATTAATATATGATGCACATGAATCACTTACACAGATGTGAGATAATATTTTTATGAGATGAGTATTTATTCACATCCCTTGAGTTTTCTTCGAATTTTGTCATAATAAATACACAAAGTGTTATGTAATTAACTGGAATTTGAAGTTTCAAACACAAACTAGTGAATTATTGTGAAGGAATGATTTGTAAACACCCCCACCCCCTTTTACTCTGAAATCCTGCAACGATTGGCTTCAAATGTCACCTATTGAATAAATGCATTTCATTTGGTACAGCTGTTCTGTGAAGGTCTATGAAGTTTGTTAGAGAATAATAAACAGCATCATGAAGACCAGACACCAGTTGAGTAGTTTAAAGCAAAGTTGAGTTAGAAAACTATATCCAAAGCCTTACACCTCTCTGCTTTATCTGTAAACAGAAAAATCTGGCACAGATGCAAACCTATAAAAACCCGATTATCCACCTAAACTGGCAGGCCTGGCAGAAAACGTATTGTTCAGAGAGGCAGCGAAGAAATGTATTGCTCAGGTGAGAATCTGTTGACAGGACAAATATTAGTCATGCACTTTAAAGATCTGGCTTTTATGGAAGATTGGCAAAAGAAAAAGCCATTTTTGAAAGAAAACCATTTAAAATTCTGCTTCTACTTGAGTTGAAGTAGCTGTGGATGTGGTAGAAGTCACTGGACAGATGAGAATGAACTGCTTGGTCTACAAGCAAAACGGTGTGTGTGACAGAAAACTAAAACTGTATGTCACCCTAAATATAACTAAACATTGAAAACAATGTGGCTTTTTGGTTCTACTTCAAAATTATGTCATTGTCTGTGGCTGTGATGAGGCAAAATGTACCTGCAGTCTCCAAGCTGAGTTTCCACCTCACAGAGCAACCCTCCCCCGTAACTCTCCCACTTAGCTCCTGTAGACTAGCAGCAGCATTTAGCAAACACTTGGTGGAACTGCACATCTACTACTTCTCAGTCCAGCGCTCCTGAATACAGTGGTAAACGGCATGAAAAGCATTGTTGTTATAAAGTGCTGAAGTGGAAGAAAGAGCTGGAGCTTCTTAAAGAGACAGGCCAATTTCAAGATGACAAATTATGAAGTTTAGGTTCTTTTAAGTGATGGTTGACATATGCAGCATTTTTATAGCACTTGATTGTGCTGTAATGACATAATACTGCCCCTTTAAAGTTTTGGCCAAACTTGACTGGTATTTATAACTCTTAATAACTTTATCCACCTTAACAAAATAACTCGGTTGCCCCTTAACATGATTCTGCCACCACCATGTTCCACTGTTATGTAGTGGTTTTGTGGAAAAACAGCATTTTTAATTACAGCCTATAATATTAAGTGTAGTTCATCACAACTAAGCACACTTTTCTACAAGGCTTTTCGGAGATTTATGCCAGGGTTTCATGTTTTATTTGGAAAATGCGTCTGTCTTCGGTCACACTCCTTAGACTAGACATATTAATAAACCGTATATATAAGGGTGACAACATACAAATGATGACGGGCCTGAACTAAAAAATATATAGATTTTTTTTAAAGCAATTGATTTATTTTGGACCTGTAACGGCATCTCCTCGCCCTAATCGTAGTGGGAATACTGTCAAACAATCAATCAGCAACATAACTCCAGTCACAGCCTTTCTAGCTGAAAAAGACATTGAAGTTAGTATCTGATTCGAAGCCTCAAATTCGTCATTTAAATGAGAAACAACGCTTTTAATGACAACTACAAATCGCACACCTACTTCAGTTACAGAGGACGAACCCCAGGTGCTAGCTAGCGTTAGTTCAATTTAGCCTCAATAAAAACCATTTAAAAGTTATGATTACCTTTTAATTATAACTAAGGAAAGTTATAATTAACTTTTAAAGTGTTTAAAGAGGATATCTAAAACTAAGTTAACGTCTTTTTTTAACTTACTTGGACCAGTTCATTTTGGCGCGTCATAAAGACGGACGTGACGTTTTCCTACTGCTGTTGAAAACGTAGCTACAGCAGTGAGTTGTAATGGGTTTTCTAATGGGTCAGCATTTGTAACTTCAGAGAATAATTCCAACTGAATTAAGTCAGCAACCTGTATTTTGTTTTTAAATGTTTCCAATGTGTCATATTTAAAGCAGAACAGCCTGATTTGCAGGTTGGATTTGAAGCCTCTGGCTGCACTGTGGTGCAGTTCGTGGTCCTGATGCCATTTAATCCCAGCCTGGGGTCTGTTTTCATGGAGTTTGCATGTTCTCACTCCAAACAACAGCTTCCAAACATATTTATCATTTTTATCCATACACATTTAAAATGAATTATTAGATTTGGTTGCTGCTTGGAGACTAAAAGCTTTGAACACTGACCACAGGCATCTTGCACTTTCTGCATTATGTTCCATGTTATCTATTGTGTGCTAAGAAAAAATATAGTCTGGTTCAGCTATTATGCATCGTTCACATTTATTCATTTATATAGGTCATCGTTAACAAAGTAAAATACAAGTTGTATCTGACAGTAATTGAATCAGGTCTGATTTATTTGTGGTCCCAGTGTTTGTTGGTTTCAGGTCGTTTTCCCTGTGTAACCAAAGTAAAACTTGAAATGAAATTCACAAAAAACAAAAGAAAAAAAAAAACAAAACACTTTTTCTTTTCTTTTTGACAATTACAGAGCCATGTCAGTACTTTTAAAATTGTGCGTATTAATTTAACTGCTTTCTCATGATTTGAATACAGTGGTTGTCACTAATGTTACTATAGCTAATAGGTCCTCTCAGACTTGCATTGTTCTTGGTTCAGATGGAGAAGTATCACAACACATTCTAAAAATCAGGATGGGCATTATTCAGACTAATGAGCAGCGCCACAGATGAGACGAGACCAGTCCCTGCAGACGTTTTGCATTTTAAAAACACTGGTACTGTTGGTAATCGTAACATCTGTAATTGTGAAAAGTTCAGAAGCCAGTCATGTTATCTTCTCCTCCTGATTCTCTGGTTTCTGAATCAGGAATATCAGAGTAAAATTTCACAACACAGGCTGTACTAATAGGGAAATGCATTGACAAAATCCTAAGCTTAAAGACACTGTTGCATTCTTCTGCGTGTTTCTGCAGTCTGATTTCAGCTTCTTTTCTCCTCCTCCTGGAAATATGGATGTTCTAGAGCTTTGAGGGCAGATATCCGTTTCAAAGGATCAAAGGTCAGCATTTGCTGTGAGGAGAAAAACAAAAAAGTGTTAGAATTGTAATATAATATCTCACTTTGTTTAACAAGACCTCAATGCGACTGACATGTCCTTGTAGACATTAAAAGTCAGCAAGAACATGCACAGTCTCGGAGAGGGATTCTGGGGTCAATTGAGAAAGTAGTGTGCTAAAAGTGACAGGATCTTTTTAAGAAGCTAAAACTGGACAATTCACGATTCATGGAAAAATATGAGTCACAATCATGAACTTTGCAAGTAGAGAGCAGAAAACTCTGGGTTTCCTATAGCAGAGTGCAGTTGCATACACAACTCCACATTCTGCTAGTAGGCTGGTTGCTGGAAGGGAAAAGGGAGTTGGGGAACTTTCAGGCTGCAGTTAAAATGCAAATGTTTCTTAGAAATCTGGGGAAAAAAAGCCAGATTGTATTTGGAGAGCAGTAACCGTCTATGAAATATGAAGAGAAAGTGCTACACAAGGTTAAAATTCTTGAGCAATATGACAATGTGCTGTAATCTGTACAGAAACCTCAATCCCATAATGCATTTCATAAGGTAATTAAAGTCCCAATGCCACAAATGGAGGTACAGAAACCTCCCACGTACCTATCCGGTGTGATAATAGGTAGGATTAAATAAGTGTTCACTTCTTCTTACTCCTTTTCAAACAGAAAAGTAGTGGTAAGCCAATTATTCGTTTCTTGGTTATGTATGCACATATCTTCTGTTGTCCTACTGATTACTTGTTTTCTTGCTTTTAAAAACCTGTTTTAAATAAATTAATTAAATACAATGAGGAAACATCACAATGGATTATTACTGGCTGGGAGAGCAGTAAAGTCAGAAATCTTACTATTTATTATTATTTGAATTTTACAATGAAATTAGGTGTCTCATATTTGCCATGATCCAGAAAATTTCCAGTGGTTTGTGAGATCCTGGAGGGCACATTTAATCTGGTCTGTAGGGCACTTTAACAAGTCCTCAAACGTACACAATGCTGAATGAAGCACATGTTCAAGTCTAGCAACTTTTTAGTTAGTTATTTTAAGAAACTCTCCATCACTCACACTCTTCGTCTTATTTAACAAGTTTGTCTGTTATCTTGATTTCAGCTCTGGTTGCAGTACAAAAGCACGTCAATCTTAATTTTTAATAATGAGACCTACCATCAACAGCTGAGCCCCCTGCTCATTTATCTCGGGAACAAAATCGGTGATCGGAGGCGCCTTGAGAGGGGGGAAGTTTTTTCTTTGTACTGTAACATCGGTCGGCCACTCCTCCTCCGCCGGCAAGCCAATAACTCTGAAAAAGCACAGAAGTATTTAATATGTACTGCATACATAAGCAGCTCGCCTGTTTCAGTCAGGGAGGTGAGGAGAAAGTGTATGCCACTCACTCAAAAATCTTTCCCAGCTGGTCCATTTCCGATTCTCCGCAGAACAAGGGTCTAAAAAACAGAAGCGGAAACTTTATTACCAGAAACATGGACTGATTGCACTTTTTGCTCCTGTTTGAGATAATTGAACAATTAAACCAGGATTTTCTTTCACGAGCCTCAAGCATTTGAATCAAAAATAAGTCCAGTGCAAATACAACGGTGCACCAAGTACATTGCATTATATAAGAAAACTTTGAGCCTTTTTAAAAAACTCTTAATAGTTTATCATTTTGGCATCAACAGTTCACAAAGCAATTAAGCAGCTGGCATTTAGATCTGGCCCATTTTTGTTCTTTAATAATCACTTTTCACCATAAGATGGCGCTATTGTGCACTTCTAACTTCATCTTGGAGATGTGCATCTCTATTCCAGACTCAAGAAGTTCACGTTGATTCAAAATTATAAATTAAAAGCAGAACAAGTCCCTATGTTGAAAAAACAACAACAACAAAAAAAAACTAGAATTCACTTCGCAAATAAAAATGAAACAAAAAAACACAGAAAAAAATTCACATCTTTAAGCCACGGGCAACTTACTTGCGTCTAAACATCTCAGCAAAGATGCAGCCGGTGCTCCAAATATCAACAGGAGTGGCGTAAGACGACTGCAGCAGAACTTCTGGAGGCCGGTACCATAGAGTCACTACCTGAGAGACACAGAGTCAGGGAGCATTAAGTAGAAATCTTTCCACACACTTATGGTAATGAGTATGTAAGCTCATAAATAAACAACAGGACATTTTAATTGTAGTTTATGGACTTTCTTCAAACTGTACTGTAAACTTTTTATCTTCGGGGTACCTTTACTTTCCTAAAGTATAAATATCAACAAAAAAATATATATATATATCAGTTTTAATATAAAACTGGAAAACATCACCTGCTAAATTTTCGCTTGTAAGCGTGCTAAAATGCTGAGGGGTGCATTTAGTTGCAGTGCTACCTCACAGAGCTGCTGATTTGGCTGTTAGCTCTTGTTTGTCACCCACTGAAAGAAACGTGATGAATACCAACAACAGCATAACGTCACGCCTGCTGTGATTTATTACACTAATCAGTGCAAAATGTAAACATCCTTTTGTACTGTGTTCCTGGACTGAAACTGTGGATCAGTTGAAAAAAAAAAAATGAACGTGATATTCTGAGTGGAAACTATGAGAAACTATTAAAGGTCCAATCTTGTAGCACTGAATTTTTTTTTTCCAGGTTGAAACAAGCAAACTTATTTGTGGGAACTGAGATCGTAAAACATCCACACAGCCTGAGCTCCGAAATGTGAACTTTTCTTACATTTAAATGGGAAACTTAATCACCTTTAATAAGGTATCTCATAATTCATCAATAATTATTTAATAATTTCTGTTGGTTTTCCACATTTCAACATCACATTTTATCAATATTTATGGCAGCTGTCATCTAAATGCTGTGAAAAATACTGTTGAACATTATACGCTTAATATAATAAATAAATTCAATTGAAACCTCACCACCTTTGCAACAACTTTCAGTAACAGTTTAAGAAGTATTTGTGATATTACCAATAACTAGACTCTCCTCTGAAAGGATTTGATAAAACATGAAATATTAGATAATTCACACTACATATTTGATTAACTGTTATTTACTTAACTATATAATAACTCACTACATAACTTAACATTTTAACTTATTTACTCAGTAACTTTCATCCTTTAACAAAGAACCTTAATTATTGCAAAAATTAAAGAAAAGAGGAAGACAATCTAAAAAAATATTATAAAAAAAAAAAAAAACACTGTATGTTTCTGAAAGAACAATCATGTAGTTTTTACCACAGGAGTGAGAGCCATGTGGCAGCTGTAGATCTTGGCGAGGCCGAAGTCAGCCAGCTTCACCTGGCCCTGGCTGGTCACAAGGATATTCTCAGGTTTCAGGTCTCTGTGCATCACGTGGTTAGAGTGAAGAAACGCCAGGCCGGACAGCAACTGCTTCATCAAGTCCTGCAAGAACAAGAACGGTTACTAAACTGAAGCTAAGTGGTGCTAACACTTTTTAAACTATGTTAAACTTTACTGATATTCTCAGTTCTCACTTTAATGCGGTCAGCAGATAATCCTGGAACTGGAGCTTTCGCTAGGTAAGTTTTCAGATCTTGGTCCACATGCTCAAACACTAAGGTGACTTTAGTTTCCTGGTCCGACCTCTGGGTGGCACATACGTCCATGAGCCTAGTATCAACAAAGAAAACATGTCTACAGTGACATTATCGTACCGATTATACGGCGAAATAAAAACAAATCCTTTAACAACGCTACCTGACGACGTTGGGATGATCGAACTGCTCCATTCGTTTCAACAGAGCCACCTCTCTGACCGTGGAGACCGGAAGCCCATTTTGGTCCGTCTGTACACGTACGTTCTTTAGGGCCACAAACTTTCCGCTCTCCGTGTCACGGGCCTTGTACACCGTCCCATAGGCGCCACCTCCAATTTCTGCCACAGGCTCATACTGCATGCTGGTGCAGTTTGCCATGACCACATTCAAACAGGCTGCAAAACAAAACATCATCAGCATAAGACATTACAGAGAACAACATAGACACTTCATGCAACTATAAAAGATTATTTTATGCATATTTTACATTTGCTGAACGTAGAAATTTCATTCCAATTGGGAAAGTTAACTGGGAAGTAATCTGAAGTGGAAATTATGAATCTGGAAGACTGGTTAGCCATACAATGTTTACTTTTGATGGTCTGTGTTTCATTATATTGGCCCTGCATAACATCTGTTATTTTGTTGCTGTCATGGAAGAACGTACCTTAACAAGAGTCTGGATGAGAAGAAATAAGAAATGCACTAAAACCTTGCAAGGTGAGAACAGAAATACAGAGTCAAAAGGAGTCTGTCAAATCTGCTCTGACTAACAGTGGATTCTGGCTTCCTTTTATATGTGCTGGTCAGCAGATCATGTAGCAGCAGGGTGTCACCGTCTCTGGGTGTTTCCCAACAGAGAAGAGAGACTTGATTGGATTATAGGTGTGAATCCTTGATTGTTATGCACCAAGGATTCTGTGGAGCCCAACACAGATGGTCTTGCCCAACACCAATGGTCTTACCATTTGTCTATTGTTAAGGAAAGGGGGGTCGTTACTTAATGCATGAAATGCAGTTTCAGTTCTGGGTTGGGGGAGTAACACCTACGTGGTCTCAAAGACGTCCCCTGCTGTTATATGACACTGTAGACGTCTATAGGAGAGCAGCTTGACCAATCTCATGATAAGATCATGCAGACACAAGAGGGGTGAGGGGCACATTATAAAATTTTCCATTACAGTTGCGAAGGTTTTTAAGACTGAGAAAGGCAAAGATATACAGCATTGTTTCTATTGTTAATAGTAGTTCAATCCCAGGTCAGAGCTCATTCTTCTGAGGTAAAACAAATAAAACCAGATTAATTTTCATGTATAAAGTGTTAACAGTAGGGTCCACAGGAGACAATAATAAAACACAGAATTGTTTCTTGTCAGAATAAAGTTAATCTTGCAAAGGACTATCCATCTGCTATGATTTTGTCTGATAGAGTAAAATGAAATTATAAACCTGAATTATGAAGGTCAAACGTGGTGCATTTCTTATTTCTTCTCATCCAGACTCTTGTTAAAAGTCTTTTAGGCTTGATGTGCTGAATGTTTAAGAGTCTTAAAGTAAGAAAGGGGGTAATTCTTCTAGCTCATCAATCAAGATGATGAAATCCTTTTACATTAAACTTCAACAACACTGGAGAAAACTCCACATTTTGTGGCAATAAGAAAAAGTTTTCCTAGCATAAAAACATTATTTTAATTTGTTTTTAATTTATGCTTCTAGAAGTGCAGACGACTTGCTGAAGATCAGAGAATTGTAGCACGGAAGAAAGTGGATTTAAGTTCAAACGCTACCTGGCTAATGATGCCAGATAAGCTAAGTATTTCACAAATTACTGATTTATTGGGATTTTATGAAAATAAATCCACTTAGTGGCAGTCATGTGGACAAAATAACCCGTTAATGTCCGAGGTCACAGGACAATGGGTTGACTTGTCTTAGATGCCCAAAAGGAAACAGTAGCTCAAATAAATCACTCGTTACAACTAAGGTATAAAGGAAGTTATATCTGTGTGAGGAACATGGCAGATATGGCAGAAACACTGGTTGCCACTCAAGCAGGCTACAATTAACAGTCTTACAAAAACTGGATGGTTATATATAGAAAAATCGTTGCCTGGTTCTATGATTCTTTCCAATGTTTGGGTCAGAATCATTGATCGAGCACGGTGGTGGTGGTATAATGGTACGGGTACAGAGGTCTGCAAACTTTACGATCCAAAGACCTGGTTTTCTCCTTAGTGCTAATAGATTATACTCACTCAGAGACACTAGTGTTATCTGATGTTTTAAAAAACAGAAGATTTAATATTTGTTACAGCAAACTGAATGTAATTTTTGAAGAATCACCATTTTATTTTTAGGTTTTTAAAATAATAATAAAAAAACAAGATGTATGCAATTTTTTCAAAGGGACGCAGACAAAAAAAAGCACAATTTCCAACCTAATGACAAGAAAAATTATCCAAAATAATATTACTGGTTCTTTTAATGTTGCTTTGTTGTGGACATTCAGTGCAATTATTCCAATAAAAAAAATGCTGAAACCTGCAGTTGAAATATCCAGATTTAAAAAATAGCAGTTTGTTCTTTACTATTTTTAATCAAAGTTATAAAGAGCTTTTGTGGAAAGTCCAAAGAGCTCGGCGTTCCAGAGTAACCAGATCTCAAACACAACACCTTAAAATGTGTTTGCTTCACCTCGTAAACATGAAGCAAACAAATCTGTGGGAATGTCCTCCCACTCCTTTCTAGTCAAACCAGTTTGGTGGACTTGTTGGCTCAACCAGAGACCCAACCTATCTTCACCCATTCATGTCCCATCCACCTACTCCGCACTAGCAGGAGAGGACTCGTTACACACCAGTACCAGTGAGCAATCGTACTAAAGGAGGTGAACACACACCTTTGTACATGTGAGACACAAGGTTAATGTCTTGCAGGTCTTGCTGCGGCCTGTTTTGCTCACCTAATCACTAGCAGCTGTCATGCTGCTGAGTTAAAGAGTCACTGATAAAGGCTGATCCACCCTTCCTCTTTGGTAACTAGCAACACTGAACCTTATGTGGGATCTTATCTTTTAACCGACTGCTGATCTTTTTTGAAGACAAAACCAATGTGTCATTGTGGAAAAAAACAGACATTTAAGAGACTGTAGCGCAACATTTGCAGAAGACTTTCTAGAGTTTTTTTGTTTTTTGTTTTTCTTCAATGCTTCATTCTAATTGATTTCATCCGCCTCCTGTAATTGTGGTACGTTGTTCACGTTTCAGGACACAGTACTGTGAAAACATGTTGAGCTGCTGTAGTCATTACATCTATTTTGCATCCAAGAGGTTGCATTATCAATATCAATAGTCCAATACTTCAAGAAATATTAAGTATTTCATCAGACTTTGCAGTTCTTTATACAGTAACTCTGGATTTGTCCATACTGACTCAATATTTGTTTTAAAATATGTTTATAAAAAATAACATTAATTATTAGATTATTTTTTTTGCTTTGAATATCTGAAATGCTGCCAAACTGGTGGCATGACCTTTCCGGTCTGATCCACAGTTTTCACATCACGCCATTGCTTTTTCATTTTTAAGCAGTTATGAAGCAGGGAGGCAAAACGTTAAACTGCTGCAGTGCAAGTTGTTGCTAGGTAACCATAGTGAGGGGGGGGAGGAAGATTTGAAACTGCTTGTTACCCAGCAAGTTGTTGCTAGGTAACCACAGACTGAGTCGGTTAGTTGGTGCCACCAACTTTGCTTAGCTGGTCGTGAGAAGTTGAGCAACCGAAGCTTTTCCTCTGCCTACGTCTCCCAGAATGCTGTGCGGTTCTGTATAGGAGTTCAGTGAATATTCTAAATGTTGAATATCCTATTAGATCTATTACCTACTGATATTCATCTTTTGTCTATTGCGATATGTATTATTGATTTATTGCCTAGCCCTACATTCTTCATGAATTTATGGCAGGTTTTTTGTAATTTGCTTGATGTATCAGCAAAAAAAAAAAACACATCAAAACTAGTCAAAAGAAAAGACACAAAGAATAGGGAGCAAGTACAGAAGGATGGAAAGATACAAGGAAGGATAGAAAAAATGGAAGGGGTGTAGGACATACAAGGGAATCAAAGTAGGATACAAAGACTGAAAGGACCAAACATCGAGAAGAATGGAAGGACAGGAAGAAGGAAGGACGCAAGGAAGAGAGGCAATATGCACAAAAAGAAGGCATGTCAGGGTCAAGAGAGACTGGACACAATAAAAGAATAAAGAAAGGGAAAAAGACGTGAAGAAGGAAGGATAGAGGCATAACATCAGGAAGGTATGAAGGACAGAAGACAGGAAGGAAAGACGAAGAGGACTTAAAGTATAGACACAAAGAAAAGATGAGGGAAACAAGGAGATACATAGGAGAGTAAGGACAGAACGAAAAAAATGAAGGAAACAGGGAAGACAAAAACTCAAACGTTCATGGAAGGACAGAAGGAAAAGAAGATGGAAAGACCGACATAAGAGGCAGAAAAGAACGATACACAATGGACAACTGAGCAAAGGCTTGATGAGCAAATATTTTTGTTTTTGAGGTTGTAAAAAACACTGAAATAAAATATTGTGCTTTTTCAGACTGCATAGGAGCCGGTCCTTGATCCTGGAGAGTGAAAACATATTGTGCAAAAAATAGGAAAGTGGCCAAAAGAAGAGATGCAAACCCTTAATCAAACATATATAATAATTAAAAGTACCAGACACTTCTGATATGTCCCAAATTAGTCCTAGGGCAAAGTTGAGAGAGAAAAAGGTCATAAACTGGTCTGACAATGAATGAAAAGTAACCAAGTTCTATAGAAACCCAAATTAAAGACCTTCATTAAGCCTTGAGAACCATTGACTGACCCCACTGTAGCCCAGACATAAGTAAACAAAACAGACAGAACAACAGGTCCAAACGGCAACAATGAACTGGCTTTATGCTTCCATCGTTTTGGAAGAAAAGACACAAACTGATCCGGCGCCATTTCAGCAAATGTTTCAAGACCTCAAGAACCTGGTAACTACATTGTTTATTACGCAGATTCACATACTAGAGATAATATCTGGAAACCACAATGAACACTATTGGCTGCAGGGACAGAGAAGCTTCATTAAGACACCACATTTCTTCCTCTTGCGCAAAGAAAGTTGTGTCAGACTGTTTTCATGTCTGCAAGACTATGAAACAGAACAAAACTCCCATATACAGCTACAGTCAAAATTAATCATACCGCTGGCAGATTTAGGTTTAATGTTGTGTCTTAATTTTACCATCAGGTTTTTCTGATGGATGTAAACCCAGACAGAGTCTTGTTTTGAATCAGATGGCGTAATTTAGAACTTCCTAATTTACACCAAAACATTTTTAACAATCAAAACGTTAAGTGTTTTTATTGTAAACAATTCATCTCAATGACTTTATTTCCAAGAGAAACTTAAAAGACTCTCTTGGAATCTTTGGATAATGATTCATTTGGATGAATCATTATTGTAATAATTAATCCAAATAACTATTTTCAAGAGAAACTGAAAGACAAATCAGTGGTTAAGTATGAATGCATGCAGACTGGAATGCGAGTTGGTCAGGACAAGCTGAACATGTGTGGGAACAAAACGGAGGCATGGATTGGAGAAGTGGGAATCGACTCAATAACTACAAAACTACAAAACATTATAAGCTTATGCAAACAGTATGGTGGTTCTGGTTGCATTTCCTCTGTTCACATTAGTTGTTTTTCTACTATGCAGTATGGCCGCACATTTTAACTGACTGTTTATCATTATAAAATACATTTTTAAAGATTTTTCTCACTAGAGTAGATGTCAATCTTTCTATTTACTTATTTTGGACTTGTTTTGCCAGTCCAAAAAATTCACAAAAGTGATTAAAAATTAAAAAACAAAAAAATTTTTACGCTTTTTTATTTATTTTTTTTTTTAAAGTTTTATTACCTACTCTTTATGATTGCCTGAAGAAATATTCCTAGTTTGGACAGTTGAGGGCAAAGTTTATGTTAAGCTCTATTAGTTTGATTTAATGTGAGAGTTTCCACTGAATCTTAACAACACAAATCAGGGGAAAAATTGTCTTTGGAGCATTAGCACGTTGATTTTTTAATTTTTTATATAAAAAGAGTTATGGTCTATTACTATTTGGATTTGAAGTAAGACATTAAAAACATCTGCATGGTAAAATTTATGTTTATTAAAATCTATTAGATATTGAGTGTTATTAGTACAACAGAACATTTATCATCTCAAACTCAAATGAACTTAATTGGTTGAAAAAGACTATTGAGAGGAGGAAAAGCATGATTCCTAGTGGGTTTCCTGAGGCCAACCAGCTAAACGGCAGGCAGCAGGATGAGGTGGGCTTCTGTGCTTCTGCATTTATCTGTGGAAAGGTCAGCTTGATGCTCGTTCTGCCTGCTGGGGTGGACGGTTCATCCTGCTGGCTGAGATTTTAATCATCCTAACACATTAAAGGTGTCTATTGTGTCCCGGTTTCCTAAGGTTTACTGCAGCTTTCTAATTTATTTGTGCAAAATATTAATGCAGGCTATCTATCGACATAGAGTCATTCTGAATCAGATCTGGTTAATTTGTCCCATCTTTTGTTTCGTATCAGTGTTGCTGTGGCGTGTAGGAAATGTTTAGAGGTTGGTTTGGGGTGGTAATTGTTGACAACTCCTGAGGACACGAGCTTCTTGACTTTAGAGGGAAAATGTTGAGGATAAGAGTGAAGATAAGTGACTTCCCATCCAGACATTAACCTTCAACTCCCCTGCATGCTGCAGGCACAAAGTAAATACTCTTTAAGTAAAAGACTGCTAATAAAAACTCATTTTGTTCGGTCCAAACACTTAAACCATTCAGCTGATTTGGAATACAGTCAATGGAAATACAGTGTAATGTACTGTATTGAAACTGGGCTGGAGGGTCACCGTCTAGCATGACGACACCCTAAACATACGAGTCAAAAACAAGACCTAAATTCAACTGAGAATTTTCTGGTAGGACTTGAAAATCACTGTTCAAAGACACACTCCACTCATTCCAAGATTTTTTTTTTACTTTTTCTGATTTATAATTAACAAAACAAAGTGTAGTTTTGCACTTATAGTCGTTTAAAAATGATTATAAGATGGATGTCGATGGTGGAGATAGAGGGAAACTGACTGCATTCTCATAAAGACTGTTTTTGGTGGATGCGTGTTTGAAAGAAATAGTTTGTGTGTGTTATCTCTCTGTCGTGAAAGAAATTTGTCTGATATTTTGTTGATTTATTTGAGTTTCTATGTTTACTTTTCTTTTCTTTAAACAAATAATGTGCAATGTAAGGCATAAAAGGACAAACGCAGGTTTAAATAAGTTCTTCTGCCTACTTCGTTTTCAAACTAATTTCTAAATTATATATCACGGTATTTGAATTGTGAATGCAAACATGTTTGAAATAAATAAGCTATAAATAAGTACAAAAGTTGAGTAAATTACACTTTTTTATCTTGTCTGAGGGCTACTCCAGGCAAGAACTGCAAATAGGACCAAATTGTTTTCCAGACGACTTTTAGTCATTTCCCTTTTCTCATGGGGTTGCAGTTGTTCTGGGGATTGTCGTGACCTCTCATCTTGAAAACATCTCCAGATTTCCTGTTACTGACTCACAGCTCAGCTCAGATCTGATCAGAAACAACATCTGGACGTTTTTCTCTGAGCTGATTACCAAACCTGAGCGTAAAGGCGGCTATCGATCAGCGCAGGGCAGGTCAGCCAGCTGAAAGTATTGATCATCTGATAAACGGAAGCTGTTTCACTGAGTTTCCTGGCTGTGGAGAGGCAGGCCGGTGACACAGTGGGGCCAGTGGGCGGAGGCAGCGTTGGGCTCCGCGGGGCCAGCGCCGACACGTGGTGCAGCTCCATGGCGCTCCTTTGTTAATTAAACTGAAGAAAAGTGAAGCAACAAGCAGGCCACGCTCACTTGAGCGGCCACTGCTGAAACATGTGGCCTGACGTGGCGCAGGCCAGCTGAGCCCGGAGGCGGTGGAGACGGTCCACCGTGTGAAACTTTTATTTCCCTACAGAATAAACAACCCCTGCTGCACTGACACATACAATAACCCAGATACAGTCACTCACCTCGCCCCGGTTCTCCTCTCCTTCAGCGGCGGGGACTTCAGCTCAGTGAGCGGGACATGCTCGGTACTCTGCCACGTATTAATCCGGAACAGAACCGAGGCAGCGCTGGGCAGGTCGGGACCCGGTTCCTCCGCTGATCAGAGGCCAATCAGCCGATATGTTTGCAGCCCCTCCGCCGCTGGTCTCTTTTTCGCTGGTCTTCGTTTTTGCTTCTGGCAACTCGGTGATGGAGGCGGAGCCAAACAAATGAAGGAAAGAAAGTTTCAAATTGAGCCTCAAAATGCTTCATAAACTGAGGAAAACAATAGTTTTTGAACGAACCTTTCACCTGAAAGAAAAGATATAAGCAGATCAAAGATCCACATTTGGACTTCCAAAGTCATATTTATGAGTTTAAAGGTTATAATTTTGATTTCAAAGTCTCAATCTCGACTTTCAAATATATACTTGAGAGAAGCGGTCAATATTTTGATTTTAAATTCGACATTCAGTCATACAAAAGACGATAAAAATTATAATTTAAATGTGCAAAGTCATAATTATGAGTCATATAATTCCAAGTTTTGAAATTATAACTACGTAATTTAAAGTCATAAATATTAGATTTCAATATGAGATCAAAAGGCAACTTTTAGTCACAGCTAACACACTATGACCCTTCCACCTCCATGCTTTCTTTTCTGGTGTCATAATAATTCAGATTTAGACTCATCTGTCCAGATAACATTATTCCAGTTGTCCTGGTCTTTGTCTACATTCACTGGGAGAAAAGAGGGATTTTCGACAGCCATTGACACTTGGTGCTGCCGTGTGCTTAGAGATTGAGGAGTTTTTTTTGGCAGAATGGGAAATTGTGGGGAACTGCAAAGAATTGTCAACAACTGTGTGTGTCCGTGTTGCCCTATCATCCTCCGCTCCTTGGGCCTAGGTGAGGCTTTCATATTTAAAAGAAGTTGCTGGGAGCCGTGCAAATGCAAATCAACTATTGAGCACCAGCCTTTCTGCCTGTAGTTTCTGTTGTAGTTCACCCATTTTCCCTTCTGTGCACCACCCAGTTCCAGGACCCAACCAAAACCCCTCAGTGTTATTACCTTGAGAAATAATGAGATTTGTTTAAGTATAAAACAGGCGTTAATGCTGAAAATGTTCTAATGTTACAAGTCATACAAATGGAACAAATACAGAGTGACATTCACCATCCAGCGCTTGGCCACACTTAGCTCACTTTAGGGATGTAACCAAGTTTGCATCGCAAAGTATAATTTTCAGGGTAAATCTGATGATACTTTGTCAACATTGCATGTCTGTCAAGCTCATCCAACATTGTGTGACAGAATGCAGACAGAGCCACCGCTGTACACTTTTCCAAGAGAAGTGTTTCTGCCCATGTGAAAACACTGAGCTTTACATAAAACACCTCAGTTGTGTCATCGTGTGACAAAGTTCCAGTCATTTGCACATGTAAAATATTGGTCATTATAGTTCATGGCATACTAAGTTGTTGACTCTTCTGAAATCGCCTCCTAATCTGGACTTTGTGATTAAACATTCCTAGTTTCTGCCTCAAAAAAGCCTGTATTCCACCATGTACTCTTCCCAATGGAGTGGTTCATTGTACAAAAAATATTTTATGAACAATATTCAAACTCAATGTTAATGTTCACTGATTGCTTAAATGACCCAGAGTCCAGTCATATTGGACTTCATACCATTCCATTTGTGAGGCAAACTTCAGTTTGACCTTTATGTTTTCCTCACAAAGCAAATATTTCCTTCTTGCATGCACTACATTACCTGTTGATAGGAACCTCTGTTTCTATCAACACTGTCTCTAATTTTATAGAATCTGAAAGACAAGAATTGAAAATCAGCTATTCTGCCTAGACTTTTCTACTTTTTCTTTTCATATGTCCACTTTTTATCTTGGCACATGCAAGATAGACATCAATGTCTTGTGAAAATATTTAAGACCAGTCACATTACAGCGTAAAATTTTTTTTAGCTGATCCAAGCTACTGCCCAGAAGCCCTGGCTGAGCAGCAGGAACATCTGGAACGTTCTGCTTGTTCTCTACATTTGTGCGTTGCTCCTTTTCCTTAAAACACCCACTTCTGGACGTTGACACAAGAACAACACAGTGCATCACAGAAATGACATGCTCAGTGAAACATGGTGGTGGCAGCATAATGCTCTGGGATTGCGCTGACTTGGAGAACACGCACAAGGTCGAATACTGTTGAATGAGGATGTGGGATGCAAATACTCTCCAACAAAATGTTAGTTCAAGGGTGTGTATGATTATGTAATGAGGGTTTTCCATCTTGTTTAAGTCTTTCTCAATCATAAAAAAATAATCTAAATAAATATAAGATTATTTTTATAAACATGCAAATAAAAATAAGATTATTTTTTATTTAGTTTGCACAGGATAAATATTGTTATTTTTCAATAAAAAAAGTTCCTTCAAAGCCTCAATTATTTACAAAAACCTGTAGTTTTAACAGGAGTGTATTCACTGTTGGGAGCCACTTTATATGCACATTTATTTCATTGACATTGTTAATGCATTTTTGAAAATTATTTTTATGTCTAAAAACATTCTCACATGGGACAAAATGTTGTGAGAAACGATCTGTTTTGTTCTTAATGTTGGAGCTTTTTGCTTAAATAGACTATCTTTGGGGAAAAGATTTATATTCTGAAGGATTTTTATTATTTAAAACACAGATTGTGCGTGTGCGTTTTTTGTTAAAGTCATCTGAAATTAGCATCAAGGAGACACCATAAAACGGCCCCTAAATTATTTAATAAGGTTGGCAAAGATGGAGTCCAGATTAAAGGAGAAATAGTCTGAATGCAGTTTGAGTGTGTGACTCTGATTAATGATAAGTTCTTTACTTAAAGTTATAATTGCTGTCGTTTAATTGGCTGCTTGGCTTCAGAGTGACTAAAGTGTCCGCCTCCACGACTCGTGATGGCTGAACAGACTTGTGGTCGTCTATAAATAAAATCCCAGTTGGTCGGTCACAGCTTAAGTGCTCTGTGTCCTGCACAACAAATCCATTTAGAGTCTTTTGGAGCTTTTACAGCTATCTCCCTAGCCGTGGCTCATGCATTTGAGCTCCTTGCATGCTAGAGGACAGGAAAACCCCCACACTGTGAGGAGCCAATGGAGACGAGAACAGTGAGAACGACAGCACTTCCAGACCTTTTCACAGCACTTCAACTTGCGGGAGGAAGAGAGCAGCTGTAAATGACTGCTTTGTCCACAAATGTGACCCAATCAGACTGTGTTTTAACAGCATTACTACTGGGCCGTGAAACCTTCAGCTGTCTTTGATTAAATCTTGTGTAATTTCATTACTCTTTTCAACATTTGTGATATTTCTGCCACAGTGAGGACATCAGGACATTTGGTAGGATTTAATATTTGCCAATTTGGCAAGCAGAGTTTCCTGCTCACTATGCATGATTGCAAAATAAATATGGGTCCTCATTCAAGTTAATGGCTCATTAGTGGCTCATAGAACTAGACCGCTGAGTCGCATAACGCCATATTTGTACCCCAGAAAAATAAAAAATTGTGGTCTACTATTTATGTATTTAAGGAATTTACTCTGATCAGCGGTAAAAATAACTAAAAAGAATTTCATTTTAAAGGAACAGCTTGAAGGCATCTGCAGTTTTCCCCTTGACATTATTTTAACAGTGATCTCTTTTTTTGTGTTTTTCGCCCAACTGAGTATATGCACACAGTTTACTGCAATAAAAGGCAAATTTGTTTCGAGGCTTTTTAACATTTTTTACTAAGCTAAAGAGTGACGTGTTCAAGAAGGGGAAAAATAACCTCCAGATCCTGCAGACATGAAACCAAAAGCTGGCTTTTAAAATCATTGCAGCTATCAAATAGCCGTGGGTTTGACGAAGCAATGTAAATAAACCATGCATGATAAAGATGCTACTGGAAAATGGAAGAACGAAAGCTCTGAAATCTATCAACCATCTAATAATGTGCATCAAAAACTAAATGCGTATACATATTTTTTATCTGTGCAAGACATTTTCAAGATTGCCTCTCATGTGGATTTCCTCCTGAATGCTGCTGCTGTTGCTGCAGGGGATTTTGAGTTAGCAGCCCACAGATCAATAATTAACAGCACCTCTGATTAAAGCCCACATCCTGGATGTCCGCTGCAGCCGTGTCTCAGCCTCATTCTGCAACGACAGAGTGAAATAATTAAGAAACTAACTTTAGTCCAGACGTTCATTCTGATTAATTCACTTTTACTCTTTAGAGTTAATTTCGATCCAAAGCACCATTATAAATATATTTAATGACCTGATTGGGCTCTAAAGCTGTAGTTTAAATAAGCTTCATGATCAACCTTAGTGTACACTTTCAGGGTTTTTTTTCAATTAAATATTTCAGTATTCTTTCGTTATGATTTTTAAGAAAATTACAGACTGAGACATGCAAAGTGCTGAAAGCAGTTTGTGATAGTGCTTATCACAGCCGACTCGCCGCCCCTGGATCTTTTGTTATCTCATTGGAGATCTTCACCTTCCTCCTTACACTCCTTCTTTCTTATCTGTTCATTACTTTACAGACTGTAACAATGTGTCATAATCTCCACCATTGTAAGCTCCAGAAGGCACCTCATAAACTATGGATTCACTCCGTCTTTCCTGGATTACACACTCACTTGTTCACCTCACTTGTAACAGAAACGTTTCCAGCTTTGATTCATTCCTCGTTTGTTTGTTTGTTTTCTACCATCCAAATCTGACCATAAAGCCTCTATGGCCAGAGGTTTTGGCACGAATGTTTTGAGGCATTCTGCATTTTATGATTTTAATTCGCATATTTCTATTGCACATGATGACAAAATTTTTATAAATGTATCACATTTCAATTATAGCTGCCATTGACTTTCTGTTCTGTCTTTTATTTTTGTTTCAATAGAAAGCTGACCAGGCACAGTTATTCTGTCTGTCTACAGCTCTGACCAGGGGCGGAGGAACGAGTCTGTCATGGGGGAGACGCATATCAGAAACCTGACAGATCAGTAAACAGCTTGAGCAGAAATGTCATAAACAATTGTGCCATCAACACGAGAGTAACGCGTTACTCTAATCTGGCCCCTTGTTTCAGTAACAAGTATTGTTACTATTTACAATCCAATAATTAGATTAAAGTTATGCATCCACGTAGCATAATGACTGTCATTCCAGGATGAACACTCATTTTATCATTTGCCTCGCAAATAGCAAGCTAAATACTCTGGCAGCACACAAGCTACCAGATTCTGATGTATTTTATTGGTCAAAAGACATTTGATTATTAGTCAAAATGCATTGATATAAGTTGACTGGCAATTCAACAGGTTCTGCCTCTTTCTAAAACCGAAGTAAAAAACAGCTCATAAAATGAGACTCATCAGTTTCAAACTCAGTACAGCAGTTTGACCAACAAAACTAAAGTCTAAAAAACAAGTTTTGTTCTTCTTGAATAACTCTCTACATCAGTGCAACAGTTTGATCTACAAAATAAATAAAAATGATGCTTTTCACATCTAACAGACACCTTAGCTCCTCACTGATAACTCAGTCTCACCTTCCAGCCCTGCATTCAGCAACTTACCAAACATGAGCCATGAAAAACACTGAGGCAAAAAGCCTAAATGTTTTTTTCTCCTGTCACTTTCAGCCACAAACATTTAACTAAAATATCTACTGATATGTGTTACTGTCTCTGACTCTCTGCAGCCTGATGTCCCTGCATGGACTCATGTAATGTACAGCATCAGACTGTGAACTAACTAGAGATATAAAATTATGTTTTTATCATACAGAATGAGAATTTAAACAACTTAACAATTTTCAGATGTGTACATTATTATACATCTCAACTATATTGAGATGTATAATAATGTATACACACCTTCTTTCTTCCACTCAACTTTCCATTAACACACTTGCATATAGAGCTTTGTGGTGTACCCTTCAACATCTTCCTGCATAATTGTCAAGATAATAAAAAATAACTTATTACATAAATCAAATATATAAATGAGTTTACTTTTTTCTTTTTAACTCAAGTATTCAAATAAAACCTTTAGACAATTTTCTAATTCATTTAAACCCCTCCACATGCTGGCTTGCACGCCGACAACTTGCAGGTGTTGTAGCAAACACTGTTGACTCTGATAATGTGTTGGACAGATGAGCACGTGGCTAACACGTCACGTGAACATCAGCACGTTGGACAGCAGCTCCAGCCTCACTCCGCCCACAGAGGATGGAGCGAGCGGCGGCTTCATGGCTGAGGAAGGAAGTTCCTGTTCGGAGGAGATGGAGACTCACTGTCAGCACCCGGTGGGGTAAAGGAACCGAGTCCACCATGTGAATTGGGTCTGTACTGCTGAGGACGGTGCGCGGCTGTTTGAACCGGGCCGCCATGGACCGCTGCTGCGTAATTTCGGCACATCACTTTGTGTTTGGAGGAGTCCTGCTCTCGCCTCCTCTCATCCGTCTTCTCTGCTTGCGGCGCCGGTCGGGATGGTTGGGGGGGAAGAGTTGACGCTCCTTCACCGCTTGGATAAAACGGAACCGATTTAAAAAAACACAAAAAAAACCCCCAGAAACTTTGCGATCGGGAGCTGCTTCAGGAGGACGAGGTGTGGGACAAAGAGACAGCAGGGGAGTTGATGGATGAAACAAAGGACTCCCACAAGCTGCTCACCTCCTCCTAATGAGAAACATAAATGCCTTCAATAATTGGGTTTTTATTGACGACCGACCTGCCTTCGAGACCAGTACTGATTTTCATATTCAGACGGGGTATATTTTGAGGATAAAACCTTGGACAGCTCCTCACTGTCACTCAGAACCTCTACTGGGTCCTGTTGGACCTGCTGGACCGCAGCTGGACCTTTAAACGGCTCGGGGCTCCTGCTTTAGAGCTCTGTAATTGAATCCCGATAGAAAACGCCTCCATCCATACAGAAAAACAGTAACCCTTCCTCATTGGTCGGACTGCAGTGCACATGCTATAACAACAGGATATGCAAAGAGCCATGGGCTGATCTACCAGCCTATCATGTTTCGAGCATGCTTTTTTTTTGTAGTTTTTTAATATAACAAGATGTGAACTGCTTACTGTGATAAATTCCACAATAGTAGACTTAATAATAATACTAATAATTATGATGTTTTAAAGAAACAACAACAAAAAAGGTCTGTGTCTGTGCTGTGAAGGTACTGAGACATGTTCAAGTGTCGTCTTGGAAAGGTTTTCAATGAACTCAAAGTGTTGCTGCTGATGCACTCGGATTCGAGCAGGACCGACCCAGGCACAGACCCAGAGCAGAGCAGGATGAGGGGCTTCACCATCGCAGGCTGTGGCTGGCCACAGATGAGCTGCTCCCACCGGGACGACGACGAGGAGCACTACGGGCCCCGGCCACGCAGCCTGGCCTCCGAGGATAAAGAGGGAGACAAACCCCAGGGAGCAGGAGGAGGAAGAGGAGGAGGTCTGGAGGCGTCCTCCCTGCCGAGTCTCTCTGAGAGCGGGGTGCAAGCACAGCAGTGCAGGATCTGCTTCCAGGGGCCAGAAAAGGTGAACTTTTGTGTTTAAACACAAGTCAAGCGGGGTAGGTCATTGTTGTTGTTGTCATTATCAGGAAAGTGTTTCCACATGGTTAAATGAGGTTAGTTAAGATGAACGGGTTTGGCAGTAGAAGGGAAATAACAGGGTCATTTTTTCTGCACAAATAAAAATCTTGACACACCTCCCATGCATTTGCATTCAACCCCCTTTTACTCTGACACCCTCCCAAAACAAAATCTAGAGTCATCAGAGAGGCCAGAGATGATTATGGTGATGTGACAAAATTTAAATCAGGCTTTTGTTTAAAAAAATTATATCGACTGTTTAAACCATCGTCTTGATGGTGCAGAGACGCATCAAAGACTCCAAACATATCCAAGATTTAGTGTGTGACAGTCATTCATCTGTACCACTCCATGCAGTGTGCCCCGATTTCAAAGTAAAGTCATATAGTGACTAAGATTAAACCAAACTGAACGTTCAGTGGTGATCTAATAATAGCTGCAGGTAGACAAAGGGCTTCTTTTAAGAATAATCTGAGGAGAAAACTCAGCATCATAGAAACCACCAGAAAGCTGAACAGAACTGATATTTTATATTTTCTGCAAATACATTTTAAAAAAGTATCATATTGACTTGTATTTTTGCTCTAAGACAGCAAGTGTTTTGAGATCTGGAGAAGAAAGTTTTTTACCTTTATCTCCTAGTAGAAAAAGCTTAAACTCAATCATATTGGATTGAGGTCATCTGTGAACAGAACTGGTCAAGTCTTACAACATTAGACTTCATCCAATGCATAAATATGCCCAGATTTAAATCATTTTACTGCAGCTATGGTTGTATGTTTGGGTTTGTTGTCATTCATTGAATCTCAAGTCTTTTGCAGCCTCTAGCAAGTTTTCATCGAGCAACGTTCGGTGTTTGAGCTCCAGGCATCTTTCCATCAACTTTGACCAGCTTCCCTGCTCTTACTTGAGAAAGTGTGAAAACAGCAAATCAAAGCAAAAAATACGTTTCAAATCGCATTTCCACAAAGTGTTGGTCTGAACTTGTGAGAAGCATGCGCCGCTGTGTGCGTCAGAAAGTTTTTGTTTCCTCTCCAGGTATAAAACTAATTAAAAACCTCACACATCCCCGGGAGTCAGTCAGAAAATAGAGCTGTCAGACTGAGAGCCTTCAGGGAGCTGAATGATTACAATAACAAGAAAAAAAAAACCCACTACTCCAGATGTTTTCTGATTTCCTTGGAGGACTAAAGGAAAATATCATGAGATGAGGCCAAATGAATTCATATGAAGGCATTCGGGAGCAGATGGATCGTGAATGCCTCATAGTGACACTTCTTTTTCAATCTGTGTTTTAAAATCTGCAGCCCTGGGTTCAATTCTTTAACATTTTCTATAGATTATCAGTTGAATTCAGGTGTGAGCTTTGACTTGGCCATTTTAACACGTTTATCGAAGCCTTTCCACTGTGGCTCTCTGGCTTTGTTCTTTGAGTTGTTGTGCTAATGGAGGATGAACTTCAGCCCCAGTCTCAAACTTCTTACAGACTCCAGAAATACATTTTCACTGACGGATTTTGTCAATTAAATTTTTTATTCATGTAGCACTTCATAACAACAAGAGCTACAGAAAGTGCTTTGCAACATGCATAGATGACAAAAGGAAAACAAAAAACAGACATTAGAAACTTAAAAAGTCTGGTTATCAACAGAGTTAAAAGTCAGTGATTAGAATCCAATTCAAAGATATTTGATCAGTTAATTAAAGTGGATCTTAAAGAGTCTCTTTAGATGATCAATGATCTAATGTAGAGAGGTAGACTGATCCAGATAGGGGAACACTGAAAAACACAAACTCTCATCAAGTAGTTTTGGTCTCGTTTCTTGTGCAAATATCTTACTACATTTAAAATAATACAAATTAATTTAAAAGTAACTTTTCAGCAAGATATAGAAGCTTGTTTTTAGTAAATAATTCCTTAACATTGATGAAAAAGTTGTTGTTGGGAGATAAATTAACTTGTAACATGGGAAAAATTAAATAATCTGCCAATGGGACTAGAACTTTTTCATCAATATTAAGGAATTATTTACTTAAAACAAGCTTCTATATCTTACTAAAAAGTTACTTGTAAGTTAGTTTTGTCCTATTTCAAGTTTGCTAAGATATTTGCACTAGAAACTAGACCCAAAGTACTTGGTAAGATTTTGTGTTTTTGCAGTTTTTGCAGCAAGGACCTTTTGGTTATTTAGCCTGAGGGTTCTGGATGCAATGTTCAAATATACTTGCAGTAATTAACCAATAGTCCAAAAATAATTAAATGAATGCAACCATCTTCTATTAAGACATTTTCAGGCATTTATGATCCAATATTGTGATGTGCTGCAGATTGGCACTTCACTCATTTTTAAAGGTTAATGATTTTTTTTTTTAACAAAGCACTTTTTTGTGGCAATTACCTTCCTAGAAAAGGAGAGAAACAAAACCTGCAGCTGTCAAAAATATGGTAAAGCAAATCATGTTCAAGGCAGTTAAGAGAATGACAGCGAAGCCGCTCTAAAGAGGAGGAACGTGTGAGAAACTTATCTAAGAGAGTCAACGACATCTAAGGGCTCTGAAAATAGATGCTGGATTTATCGTTACTGATGAAGATCATTTATCACTGTGAGTTACAGCCACAGGAAAATGAGGCTGTTTTAAATGCAGAGAAGGTAGGAAATTGTAGTTCAAATGAACTTTTACATATCAGTCTATTTCTGTCCCTTTTTATTGTATCTAAAAAAAACGATTCACTAAGAGGGAAAGAAAACATAGCCGAATGTTAAAAACTCCCATTCAATCAAATACGAGTTGAATCAGCTTTATTGTTTGTGCTCAAACAAGGAATCTGACTTCGGTTTCAAGCACTCATATAAACATTTAGTATAAATATGTAAAAGAAATACAATAAATGATTAAAGGAACAGTATGTACATGTACAGCCATCAGTAAACATTTACAAAGAAACTGAAAAAAAGGACTGGAGGTTGTGGAAATGCAAATTTGGTTATTTTATTTCACAGTAGTTAATTACCCACATCTCAAAGTCGTTATTGTATTAATCAGAGTGACAGTCTGGGGACAGAAACTGGCTCTGTGGCAGCTGTTTTCTAAAATAATATTTTGTTTTGTGTATATCACCAACCTGAAGGTAAAAATTTAGCAGTTCATGTTTCATGTAGTTTCTACAATCCTGGTACTCCTGATGTTGAAACCCTTAAAATAAGCAACTGCTGTTAATGACCCCAGAATCCCCCTCTTGAGCCTTGTTCATCACAATCTCAGTTAATTTAACTTTTCAATTGCTCTGACTGTTGATGAGTATCTATTTTCTTGAACCTTTTTCCAACTCATGCAGTTCAAAACACATCTCACCCTTATAGCAGGTTTTCTTCTCTTTTTCCCATTTTGAATAGTTACTAAAAAACAACAACAACAACAACACTGTATCAAATTCTTTAAAACTGAATTAACTAAAAAAAAAAAATGCTTCTGTTACATTTATTTTATAGATTTTTTCAAACACATATTTTACATTTTAGGGCTTTTGTTTGTGGTTTCCTGAAGAGCTGATAAGTGTCGTTTGCTCTGCATCTGTGTATTTAAATATTTTAATATGCAGATTTGGTTAAAAGCATCTGGTTTTGTTTTCTTAATTAAAACTCCTACCTTATGGACTAACTCTATCCAGCGTCCACAGCTGGTGAATTTCCCTGTAATACTGTTATCAGTATTGGGTGTAAAATTATGCTTGAGTTATTTATTTTTCTGTCTTATATA